>OW121743.1:61538617-61648617 GCA_933228675.1 Stomorhina lunata
GAGTTGATTTGTTGTTGTGTTGTTTCTTTTATGTTTCTACTTCATCCTTGTTGTCCTTTTGTTTGTCTTAATATTTATATTCTCTTTAGCGAAATAAAAAGAAACATTTAAGGAATTTATTTCAATGGAATTTATATTAAATGTGTGAAAATTGCATACTTTCAGGGTTTATTGATACATTTTGAATTAATCAGATAACCCACTAAACAATTTTTATGAAATTTGTTTGGAGTCCCATTGAACAATTTTGCCTGAAATTGATATTAAAATATTTTAGAAATTTGTGGCCTTTTTTAAATTGAAGACAATAAAATCGGTACAAAAATGTTTTACTATGATAATACCAGGGTTGCCTTTTATGTTTCGAGATAACACAATTACAATTTTACTTGATTCGTGTTGTTATCAGTAACATCATGAAAAATTCATTTCGGTCAAAACATTATTTAGTGGGTGCTATGGCTGAGTTGGTTAGTACTACGACTACTAAGCATAACATATTATTTTCTGTCTGGGTTCGATTCCTAGTCACAGCAAACATTAGTTTCTGTAGTTATTAATTTTTATTGAAATAATTAATTATCACAGCGCACTATGGCATTTCTGCTATATAAAAGGCATTTTTGTCCACCGCTATTTAATAAACTAATGATGCAGTTCTATAGATATTAAGAATCAATATTTGTTTTCAGAAAAAGTTGTACTATGTGTTATAAAAAAAGTATTAAAATGTGCTTTATGTTCTAAAACGAAAAGTGATAAAATTTTTCATCAAACTCAGTTGCTCATGCATGTAGTTACACAGCTTTAATCGTGATGTCGATTTAATTTTGACACAGAATCTTAGTTTTTATCTGCAAAAGAAAATAACTTAATTTTGTGTATAGTTTAGGAGATATCAGGAAATCAAAAAAGCTCTACTTGTTTTCGTTTTTCTTTGGACAAAAACTTAGTTGGCTTGATTCTGCTCGATGATCCCACTGTAACCATATGAAAGGTGAAGGTCTCTTCTTTAGACTGAGTGAAAAAAATTCACCGAAATTTACCGATCGTAGAACAAAGTTCAAAATTTTCTGAAAAAGGTCACATAAATTGTTACGCACTATTTAAGCAAAAAGTGTTGCAGTCGTTTAGGCGTAACTTTTTAATCAAATTGAATTTGAGTGTATGTCCCTGAAGAGTAGACGTATTTCAACCAAAATTGGTAGAGCTCTTTTTTGGGCCAACCAATAGATGTGTGACGGATTTCATTAAATTCTCTTTAGAATTTCGGCTGATATTGAGAATTGAAAAATGGAAGTCCAAAGCATGTACCCCAAGAAGTAGACGGATTTCAACCCATATTTGTTGAGCTCTTGTTGGATATACTAATAGAAGTGTGCCAAATTTTTTTAAATTCTGTTGAGAATTCCAGTTTATAAATTGAGAACAATTATAAGTGAATAGTGGTGGTCCAGGGCAGGTAAGAGTCAATGGATTTCTACCAAAATTAGTATAACTCTTTCTTGGGTCAATTAATAGACGTTTACCGGATTTTTTCAAATTTTGATGAGAATTGCATTGAACAAAATATTGGGTCCAAGGCACCCAAGGAGAAAACTGATTTCAACCAAAATTAGTAGACCTCGTTTTTAGAACATTTTATAGACGTGTTCATTAAATTCTGTTAAGAACTACCGATTTTACTTCAAAAGAAAATTAGGTGTATTATGGGGGTCCAAGATCGGTATCCTAAGGGGTGGTCTGATTTCAACCAAAATTAATAGAGCTCTTTTTTGAATTAATAGAATTCGATTGAATTTCACAATTTCTGACATGTACATTGAAAGAAAGGAATGGGGGTACAAGACAGGTATCCCAAGGAGTCAATCAGTTGAACATTTTTTTCAATTTTTCTTATCTATTTTTATAAAACTGAACAAGTATGTAAAATTTTATCGTTGTAGGGTCACTCCTTCTATTTTTGCACTTTTAGGTATGAGGAAATTCCACTATGCAGCGTCCGCCGTCGGCGGTAATCGCCATCCATGCAAAAAAAGGTACAATTTCCATGAAATCTATAAAATCGTCCAAAGGCGCCTTTAATTACATTTTTATTCAAAATCACCCTTGTGTACCCATGGGTTAATAATGAAAACCATTTTGAGGCTATGAACACTCAAGGGTTAATTTAAAAAAAAAATGTATTTAAATTCGCCATTGAATGATTTCGAATTTTCATGGAAATATGACAATAAAAACATATAATTTTTACTTCTTTTTTGAAAAAATATAATAATTTTAAAATTTTACTTTTGACCCTGTAATAAGAGGTTTAATGGCATCCGATTTCAATTAAAAAATCTACTATATATTTCCACCCATTGAGGCAATAATAATTTCAGTTCATTTTATAAAAACTGATAATATAACAATTCACGTGCTTTTTTTATATTTTTTGTGGAAAATTGGAATTTTGTCGAAATCTTTTGATTATCATTATCATAAGAGATATCGATTTAATTTTCTTTGTGATAATCTGCAGGGTGTTGTTGCTAACATTCTGAAACTTCTTTACTTTTTTCGAATTCGTTTAACAAACTTTTGAAAAAAAACAAAAAAGGAGTTTTAAAAAACGTACAAAAAAAAACTACATTTTTTGTCTTGTGAAAAAGTGTCATAATGGGCTAATTATAACAAAAATATATAAAAAAATATCTTGAAGTCTCAAACAAGTAAAACAGTCAAACTTTTTAAAAATAATACATTTTTTATGTGCTCAGGAGAATCTTCAACGATGTAGAATATTTTGGAAAACCCTTAATAATTAGAAAATTTTTTAACCGATTTTGAGTTAATATATCTCGTTTAAAAGCCCATTCTCAGTGCTATGCTGTTAAAACCTTTTTAAAACCTTTTTAAAAATAAGTGGATTTTTTCCAAAACATTTGAAGAAACTCCTTATTATACCCACCATCAACAAGAATGGGGGGTATATTGAGATTGTCATTCCGTTTGGCTCAAAAACCAAAAGGGATATATATTCTAAATACTTATGAAATTCTAAGACGATTGAACGATGTCTGTCTGTCTGTCTGTCTGTCTGTCTGTCTGTCTGTCTGTCTGTCTGTCTGTCTGTCTGTCTATCTGTCTATCTGTCTGTCTGTGTCTGTCTGTCTGTGTCTGTCTGTCTGTCTGTCTGTCTGTCCGTCTGTCTGTCTGATAAAACCTTAACGAAAAGTCATAGGTAACTGAATGTTGATTATTCTTCATTTCTTGGAAAATTTTGGTATTGAAATCAGGCAAAATCGGTTCACATTTGACCAAAAGTTCCCTTATAATCTCGCATAGGCTAATCGTTTATTTGCTAAAAAATGACAAATTATAATAGCTATGATGATAATGGTTTGCTATATAAAAGTTTTACATAAGCACTAGGCAGCATATAAAATTTCATCCAAGTCGGTTCACATTTAACCATAGCTCCCATACAACACACTTACGGAAACAGCCTAAATTTCACCATAAATACATTTGAATGACAATAAATGATAAACTGTTATAGCTATGGCCACTAAATTTAGCACAAGAATGTCTTATGTCAGTACCAGTCAGTGTGTCAAATTTTGTTACATTTGGTCATTCATAGCTCCCATATCAAAAACTTACGGAACACAAACATACAAAAAGAAAAGTGGGGTTATGTCCGTCTGTCCTTCAAAATAAAAGCGCAATAGCGCCTTAACGAAAAGAGCTAGAGGGTTAAAATTTCACAGAAATATTTTTGATATCTTGAAAAAGTTGTGTATTGAAAATGGGCAAAATCGTTTCAAATTTTATTAGAGCTCCCATATAACCCCGCCCAGGGAATCACATGAATGCTGATAAATTGAATAGAATTGTAATAGCTATGACGACTAAATTTAGAAAAGAGAAGTTTTATGTAACTATTGGTCAGTATATCAAATTTTCTAGGAATCGGTCCATATCTGACCGTAGCTTTCATATAAAAACCACTCCTGGAAAGCACTAAAATTCCAAAAACGCCAGGTAAAAGCTATTAAATTTTAAACTAATTAATCTATGGACACTAAATTTTCCACAAATAAGCTTTATATTAGCAAGTGTATACAATTGTGTGACAATCGGTCAACATTTGGCTACACATAGTTCTAAGATTTATAACATCCCCATTTTTATATCTACAATCCAATAGATTTGAAGGTACATTCAGTATATAAAGAATGCACCTTCAAAATAAGATAGCTATCAATCAATGTTCAGCCCAGACTTTAATACGAAAAGTATTTAACAACTTATTAATATAAATCTATACCCAGTTATGAGACCAAATTTTGTTAATAGTAAATATTAGGGAAACGCTACCGCGACCAAGTTAAGTCCAAAGATTTTACCAACAAAACCAAATTCAAATTTGGTCCAAATTTTGAATTAGCTGCAGCCTCGTAGATATATGAGGCATGTTACGAAATTTAACACAACTTGATGGTGGTATATAAGATTCGCCACAGGCGAATATAACACTCTTACTTGTTTTGCCCATATCCAAACTTTGGCGTAAAGTCATTACGTTTTCACGATACCCCATCCGAATGAAACTTTATATTTGGATTATTGGTTAAATGTAAAAAAAAACTGGGGGGTACACTCTAACATGCAGACATCATTAAATCATGAAAAAGTCGATTTTAGTGTGAATATCAGACCATTATTTCTATGCCTAACAAACAATAGATTACCTATCACAACATTCATCTTTTCAGTAAATTAACAAAGTTTCACTATAACTGTAATTGAAATGCAAACATTTTGCTTAGCTATTCAGTTCATTAAGTGTAAAAGTAAATAGGGCTCTTAAAGTTTATTAAACATACGCCTATAAGTATACAATACAAAACAATCACATAAACTCATTTCTATAAAAGGATTTTAATAGTTTAGCTCTGCTACACTACCAAAGGCTAGACTCAACAACACTTTGAGTAACAACAAAAACTAGCCACAACAAATGTGTATGGGAAGTATTAGGCTGCCAAACACAATCAACCATTCAGTCACTCACACACACACACTCATTGCATCCTTTAGACAATAATTCTGTTATAATAAAGTTCCTTACAACGTTTACAACTTAATTAGATGAAGCTTTCACAGATTAACTTCAACAGCAGCAACAAGATTGTAGCTACATCTGTGGCTGTATATGTTTGTAAATGAATGAATGAATGAATGAATGAATGAATAGACATCATAAGGTTCAATAATTACTAGAAAGTGCATTTGCCTGACCATGATACAAATACATACATATGCAGATATAGTAGGCAAAAAGAGTTAGAGCAACTAAACTGCTACAGCAGTAGTAGTGGCTCTTGGGGGTTTTAAGTGGTTAAATCATAAAATATAAGTATTTATTAGTTATTTCTACAGATTTTGCAAACTAGCAGCAGCAAAACTAAGTAGATGCAATTGGTTAAAATGTTGTGTTACTAATTGAACAATATCGACTTAAATAAACATCAAATGCATGAAATGATAATTGCAAATAACACTATTTGACTAGAAACAAACTAATTCTTTGCAAGAACTAATCAATTTAATATTTAACTAATTTATGTTACATATTAACATATTAATAGACTCATATTAGAAAAAAAAATATCTTGTTAAGAAGATACACTTGAAAATGAAAAGAATAAAGTTTTTTTATGAGGTTTGTTATGAAAAAATATAAAAAATATCAAAAATAAGAGCGTCTACGAGAGCAGAGGGCAAATCCTGCGTGACGGACTATACATTTGTACGGATTTTGTTGTACTTAAATGTATCCCATTGTGGTTCTACACTAGATATTTTTGCACAGATTTCCGATAATATTAGCCCTTCGATTGTGCTTTCGAATGGCATTTGTTAATTTACATACTTCTTTTGGATGAAAAAGATATTCGCTTTTAAAGTGCTGTGACGGATGCTACGAAAATGGAAGTGACTTTTTTTGAACATGTGTTTCTGTAATTTTCATCAAATCTGTCACAGCCATAAAAAAATTGTAAATACATTAAAGATAGAGGAAAATCAGAGGATTACAAAACAGCTTTTATAAAATATTTTAAAGTTTTCAGTTTCAACAAAAATCCATAAATGAACTGTTGTGGACGCTATGTGACGGACGATACAGTTTTTACTTGAATGTTTTTTTTTTTTTTTTTTAGGAAAAAATTCATATTTTATATATTTTTTTAAGATTCGTTAAGTTAATCATTGAAAGCAAAGTTTTTCATAAAAAAATTAAAAAAAAAAAATCAAATTTTTTCAGTGATCACAGGATTTCATTATTTTTGCTCTTGCTATCATAGTTAACGAGAAAATAGACTTTAAAGTTTTTCATAAAAAAATTTCGAAAAAAAATCAAATTTTTTGAGTGATCACAGGATTTCATAATTTTTCTCATAGTTAACGAGAAAATCGACTTTAAAGTTTTTCGTAAAAAAATTTCGAAAAAATTAATCTTTTTAAGTGATCACTTTAAAGTTTTTCCTAAAAAAAATTCGAAAAAATCAAATTTCTTGAGTGATCACAGGATTTCGTTATTTTTGCTCTAGCTATCATAGTTAACGAGAAAATCGACTTTAAAGTTTTTCATAAAATAAAGTGTTCGAAAATATTGTATTTAATAAATATCATTCTGTAAAAAATATATACTGTGACGGACGCTATACACTTTTCTATACAATATTATTCTGTTTGTATGTTGTTTGTTGGGAAGGATCTCCGAAACTAGCAGACCGATTTTTCTAAAATTTTGACAGTGTAGTATTTGACGGTGGTGACTATAGGATACATCTTTTTTTCAAAATCTCAAGTGGGGGTGACCCCTCCCATGTAACCCATGTACTTAAAAATGACAAATATAGGAGACCGAGCGGCCCGATTTTTTTGAAATTTTGACAGTATGTTAGGGTGTGACCGATGGATCAAATAGGCTAGATTTTTTTTTTCAAATCTCAAGTGGGCGTGACCCCTTCCATATAAGTCAGATTTCAAAACATACAAATATGGATGATCAAACCGACCGATTTTTCTGAAATTTAGACAGTGGAGTAAGGTGTGAGCAGTAGTTAAAATAGTCTAGAGTTTTTTCTGAAATCTCAAGTGGGCGTGACCCCTCCCATATAACTCATATATTAAAAATGACAAATATGAATGACCGAGCGGCCCGAGTTTGCAGAAATTTTGACAGTATGGTAAAATGTGATTGGTGGTTAAAATAGGCTATGTTATTTTTTGAAATTTCAAGTGGGCGTGACCCCTCCCATATAACTCATATATTAGAATTGACATATATAGCAAATTTTCTGAAATTTGGACAGTATGTTAAGGTGTGACTGGTGGGTAAAATAGGCCAGATTTTTTTTTGAAATCTCAAGTGGGCATGACCCCTCCCATATAAGTCAGATTTTAAAAATTACAAATATGGATGATCAAACCGACCGATTTTTCTGAAATTTAGACAGTGGAGTAAGGTGTGAGCGGTAGTTAAAATAGTCTAGAGTTTTTTCTGAAATCTCAAGTGGGCCCCTCCCATATAACTCATATATTAAAAATGACAAATATGAATGACCGAGCGGCTCGATTTTTCTGAAATTTTGACAGTATGGTAAAATGTGATCGGTGGTTAAAATAGGCTATGTTTTTTTTTTTGAAATTTCAAGTGGGCGTGACCCCTCCCATATAACTCATATATTAGAATTGACATATATAGCAAATTTTCTTAAATTTAGACAGTATGTTAAGGTGTGACTGGTGGGTAAAATAGGCCAGATTTTTTTTTGAAATCTCAAGTGGGTATGACCCCTCCCATATAAGTCAGATTTTAAAAATTACAAATATGGATGATCAAACCGACCGATTTTTCTGAAATTTAGACAGTGTGGTAAGGTGTGACTGATGGTTAAAATAACCTAGGCTTTTTTCTAAAATACCAAGTGGGCGTGACCCCTCCCATGTAAGTAAAATATTGAAAATGGCAAATATGGATGAGCTAGCGGCCTCATTTTTTTTTTTTAATATTTACAGTATGGTAAGGTGTGGTTAAAATAAGCATGGATTTTTTCAGAAATCTCAAGTGGGCGTGACGCCTCCCATATAACTCATATATTAAAAATGACAAATATAGATGACCGAGCGGACCGATTTTTCTGAAAGTTTGACAGTATGTTAAGGTGTAACCGGTGGGTAAACTACGTCAGGTTTTTTTGAAACCTCAAGTGGGCATGACCCCTCCCATATAAGTCAAATATTTAAAATGACAAATATGGATGACCGAACTGACCTATTTTTCTGAAATTAAGACAGTATGGTAAGGTGTGACCGGTGGTTAAAATAGGAAAGGTTTTTTTTCTGAAATCCCAAGCGGGCGGTGCTTCTCCCATATAACTCATATATTAAAAATGACAAATATAGATGACCGAGCGGCCCGATTTTTCTAACAGTAATTAGTTAAAAACCATAACGCCGGGTAAAATCAGCTAGTGTTTTATAAAAAAATGATAAGAAAATTTTTTTATAGAAAAATTTTTCATTGAAATTTTTTTAAAGAAAAATATTTTATCGACGCGTTTCGATGTTTTTTTTTTAGAAAAATCTCGCATTATTTCCCATTTTACAAATACAATCATTACGAATTATGTTTGGAAATCAAAGTGAAGAAAGATAAAACTAAAAAAATGTTTGATAAAACTAAAAAATGTTAGTGTTTACTTTTGCTCAGTCGATAATCTGAGCTTTTGCCTTTGATTTACAAACATAATTCGTTGATTGTATTTGGAGAATAGGTGATAATGCTAGGTTTTTGATCTGTGTTTAGCAGGGATACTCCACTTGAAGATGATGGCCTTACCAACTCGGCTCGAAGGACCATGTAAAAACGGGTTAGAGGGTGATGGCAATAGGGTCCGAAATAAATAAAAAAACATATACTTTTTCTCAAAACGTTTTAAAGATATTTACCAACCATCAAAACGCGTCAAGGAATTGGTTGTCCTGACAAACATTTCTTCTTTTATCAATAAATTGTCTGTTACATATAAGCATAACATACATCAGCACAAACTGATTATACCCTTTCCACCTATGACGTTGAAGGGTATAAATAGTCCATTAAATGCTTTTAAATAAAAAAATTATCCAATTTTCTTCCATCTTAAATAATAAGAAACACATGAATAAACAAATTACTATTTAAATATTCTGGAAAGAAAAAACAAAAGCATTTGACCCACATTTAATGTTGAACATCAATAAATATTAAGAAAAATCCTTGAAATAAAAATTTATTTTCCTTTTTTTTTTTGCATATTTCTGTATTTATTCGACTCTGTATTTTCTTAATAGTATTTAAACTTTTAAAATAAATTCGTTTGTATTAAGAGACAAACAACAGAAAAAAAGAAGGAAAATGCAACAAATTTAAATAATGAAAAATCTCAACTGACACCAATTTCCTCTTTAATGAACTTTTTCCTCAGATTTTCCAGATTTTACACACACATACTAACAAACATTTACATACATATTTATAGTTAAATCAAATAGAGAAAAAGTTTCGTTTTAAACTTATGAGTTTGTTTTCTTTTTATTTGGTTAAAAAGCAAATATTATGGTTGTATGAGTGTGGGTAAATAATATGTATAAGCGTGTTTGTGTGTGTGTGTCAATGTAAATATGTGTGATGTAAATGTTTTGTATTCGAGAGTTACTTTGATAAATGACAGGATTTGATGATAAACTGAAGAGTTGAATTGAAATTTTAGTCAACAAGAAAGAAAAGAAGTCACATGTGCGTTAGAGATTTAAACTATTTATTTTAACGATACTTCTGCTTTTTTTCTCTGATATCGCTCTTTCTGAAGCTGTATCTATATTTTCACTAGATTTTTTGTCTTTTTTTTTTTGCTCCAAAATTTGTTGGTTAAAATTATCAATAGTTTGTGTCAAACTTAAATAAACTAAAAGTAATATTTCTTGTTGCTCTATAACTCAGCTTAAGTTTTCTTTTATGTCGAAATTTATTGAGAAGTCCCTTTTTGTTAGGGGTAGTATATTTGGTTTTGCAAAGTAAGAATTTTGTAAAAGTAATTGCAAATACTGGATAGAGTTTAAAATTAACTGTATAGAGAGAAAGTTTTGCCAGGGTATTATTTGGAATTTTGTTTTAAAGTTTATTCATTTAAATGTTACTTAGATAAATAAATTCACTTTCAGTTTTTAATAGAAAGGAAGGAAAATTTTTATATGTGTGTGGCTTGCACAAAATTTAGAACATCTACAAATACTTAAAAAATAAACAAAAATCAATATTAAAAATTTTGTCCAGAAATTTTGTCAAGACAAATTTTTTCTATAGAAAAAATTTTGTCAAGACAAATTTTTTCTATAGAAAAAATTTTGTCAAGACAAATTTTTTCTATAGAAAAAATTTTGTCAAGACAAATTTTTTCTATAGAAAAAATTTTGTCAAGAAAAATTTTTCGTAAATGAAAAATTTTGTCAAGAAAATTTTTTCTACAGAAAAAATATTGTCAAGAAAAATTTTTTCTCAAGAAAAAATTTTGTCAAGAAAATTTTTTTCTAAAGAAAAAATTTTGTCATGAAAAATCTTTTCTATAGAAATTTTTTTTCTATAGAAAAAAAATGTTTCTATAGAAAAAATTTTGACAAGAAAAATTTTTTCTATAGAAAAAATTTTGACAAGAAAACATTTTTCTATAGAAAAAATTTTGACAAGAAAAATTTTTTCTAAAGAAAAAATTTTGTCAAGAAAAATTTTTTCTATAGAAAAAATATTGTCAAAAAAAATTTTTTCTAAAGAAAACATTTTTGAGGATAAAATTTTTTCTAAAGAAAAAAAATTGTGAGGACAAAATTTTTACTAAATAAATAAAATAAAATAAAAAATTTGATGACAACATTTTTTCTATAGAAAAAAGTTTTGTTGACAAAATTTTCTCTATAGAAAAAAAATGTAGAGAATATTTTACTTGACGAAATTTTATACAAAATATTTTTCTTTATAAAATTTGATACAAAATTTTTTCTATAGAAAAAATTTTCTTGACAAAATTTTTCCTATACAAAAATTTTTGTCAAAAAAACTTATTTCTATTAATTTTCTATAGAAAAAATTTTGTCAGCAAGACAGTTTCAACAAAACTTTTTTCTATAGGAAAAACAAATTTTTTTTTGCTATAGAAAAAATTTTGTTATCAATTTTTTTTCTATAGAAAAAAATTTGTCAAGAAAAATTCTTTCTACAGAAAAAAAATTGTCAAGAAAAATTTTTTCTATAGAAAAAAATTTGTCAAGAAAAATTTTTTCTATAGAAAAAATTTTGTTAAGTGAAATTTTGTCAACAAAAATTTTTTCTATAGAAAAAAATTTGTCAAGAAAACTTTTTTCTATATAAAAAATGTTTTCTATAGAAAACTATTTGTCAAGAAAATTTTTTCTATAGAAAAAAATCTGTCAAGAAAAATTTCTTTCTATAGAAAAAAATTTGTCAAGAAAAATTTTTTCTAAAGAAAAAATTTTGTCAAGTAAAATTGTTTCTATAGAAAAGCATTTGTCAAGAAAAAGAATTTTGATGACAAAATTTTTTCTAAAGAAAAAATTTTTGAGGACAAAATTTTTTCTAAAGAAAAAAAATTGTGAAGAAAAAATTTTTACTAAATAAATAAAATAAAATAAAAAATTTGATGACAAACATTTTTTCTATAGAAAAAAAATTTGTTGACAAAATTTTCTCTATAGAAAAAAAAAGTAGAGAATATTTTACTTGACGAGGTTTTATACAAAATATTTTTCTTGACAAAATTTGATACAAAATATTTTTCTTGACAAAATTTTATACAAAATTTTTGCTATAGAAAAAATTTTCTTTACAAAAACTTATTTCTATTAATTTTCTATAGAAAAAATTTTGTCAGCAAGACAGTTTCAACAAAATTTTTTTTATAGGAAAACCAAATTTTTTTTTTGCTATAGAAAAAACTTTGTCATAAAATCTTTTTCTTTAGAAAAAATTTTGCAATATTTTTTTTTCTATAGAAAAAAATTTGTCATCAACACTTTCTCTTTCAAAAAATTTTGTCATCAACATTTTTCTATAAAAAAAATTTTGTCATTAAAATTTGTTTCTTTAGAAAAAAATTTGGTTTTAAAAATACTTTTTAGCAAAAATTTTCTAATTAAATTTTTTTTCTTTAGAAAAATTTTGTCACCTAAATTTTATTCTTTAGAAAAAATTTTGTCAAGTGTCGAATTTTCTACAGAAAAATTTTGTCATCCACATTTTTTTCGAATAAATAATATTATCAATTTTTTTTTCTATAGAATTTTTTTTTACAAAAAATTATGTTATCAATTTTTTTTTCTTTTGAAAAAATTTTGTTATCAAATTGTCTTTCTATAGAAAAAATTTTGTCATTCAATTTTTTTTGCTATAGATAAAATTTGTCATAAAAATTTATTTTCTCTAGCAAAAATTTTGTCATCAAATTTTTTTTTCTATAGTAAAAATTGTTTTCTTTAGAAAAAAATTTGTCATCAAAATGCGTTTCTATAGATAAAATATCATCAAATTTTTTTTCTTTAGAAATTTTTTTTTTTTTTTTTTTTGGAAACTTTTGTCATCAAAATTTTTTTCTTTAGGAAAAATTTGTTCTTAAAATTTTTTCTCTGAAAAAAATTTTGTAATATTTTTTATAGAAAAATTTTTGTCATCAAAAAAAATAATATAATTTTTTCTTTAGAAAAATTTGGTCATAAAAAAATGTTTCTTTAAAAAAAATGTTGTCATCAAAATTTTTTCTTTAGAAAAATTTTTTTCTTTAGATGAACATTTTTTTTATGGAAAAATTTTGTCTTCTTAATTTTTTTCTATAGAAAAAATTTTTTTTTCTTAATTTTTTTCTATAGAAAAAATTTTGTCATCAAATTTTTTTCTTTAGAAAAAATTATACCATAAAAAAATGTTTCTTTATAAAAAATTTTGTCATCGAAGTTTTTTTCTTTAGAAAAACTTTTGTCGTCAAAATTTTTTTCTTATGAAAAAATTTTCTCATCAAAATTTTTTTTTAGAAAAAAATTTGTCAACCAAATTTTTTTTGTTTAGAAACAAATTTGTCATCCAAATTTTTTCTTTAGAAAAAAATTTGTAATCCAAATTTTTCTTTAGAAAAAATTTTGTCATCCAAATTTTTTCTTTAGAAAAACTTTTGTCATTCAAATGACTTCATTCACAAAAATTTGGTCACCAAAACATTTTCTTTAGAAAAAATTTTGTCATCAAAATTTTTTCTTTAGGAAAAATTTTGTCATTCAAATGATTTCTTTCACAAAAATTTGGTCACCAAAACATTTTCTTTAGAAAAAATTTTGTCATCAAAATTGTTTCTTTGGAAAATTTTTTCTTTAGAAATAATTTTATCATTAAAAACAATTTTTAGTCCAAATTTTTTCTAAAGAAAAATATTGTGATAACAAAATTTTTTCAAAAGAAAAAAATTTAAAAAAATGTGATGACAAAATTTTTTCTAAAGAAAAAAAATTTTAAAAATTTGATGACAAAATTTTTTCAAAAAAAAAAAAATGTTGATGACAAAATATTTTGAAAAGAAAAATTTTTGCTGACATAAGTTTTTCTAAAGAAAATTTTTTTCTATAGAATATATTTTTGATGGCAAACAAATTTTGTCATCAAAATTTTTTGTCTATAGAAAAAATTTTGTCATCTAAATACTAAACTATAAAAAATTAAACCCATCAACAGCTCAAAGAAATAAATTTAAAAGTTAAAAGAAAATTTCCCCTTTGGCCTATGAAAAAGAAAAAAATCTGATAATATTTTCTTTTCTTTTTTTTTTTTTTTTTGTTCTGCATAAATAAATATTTCTTGGAACTTTGCTCAAAATAAATCCATATGTGGCTAATATGTTAAAAAATAAAATAAATATCGAATCTTGTTTACTTGTGATTTTATAAAGCTCATAAATATTTATTGAATTTTAAGCATATAAAGTAAATATATTTATTTATAGACAAATACTCGTATATGACATACAAACACTCAAAATGAAAATATAGACTTCTTCGATGATCTCTTTTTTTTACTATATATTTTACGATTTTGTAATGGTGTTGGTGATGATGATGATTATACACAGAATTCTATCTATATTGTATTTTTCCATTTCACATATGAATAACTTTTGTCACTGTAACCAGAGAATGTTGATGACAAAACTGATGGACGAAGGTGACTCTGATGTAGATGATGGCTGACCGCTCAGCCATTGATCAATCTGGGCAAAGACTATGGAAAATGGATTTTAGCAACATGATACAAAGGTTCTGATAGGCAAAATATATAACAAATTTTGTCCAAAGGATATACAAACTCATATGGGATCTACTGCTCTGTAAGAATGAAATCCCTGGCTTCATAAGGCAAATTGTTAGCAGGATTTTTATATTCAAAAATAACGAAATTCATATAAAAAGAAAAATAAAAATAATTTGACCAACGAATTGTATGATATGAAATGAATGAAAATATTATTTTTGTGGGAATTCTTTCACATGTTTTTTAATTATAAACAACAGGTGAGTGTATAAGGTGATGTTGTTCTTCCGGGAATAAGATAGAATTCGTTATAAATTTATACGAAAAACAAAAAATATTTATAAACCGAAAATTAAATTTATGAAAATCTGATTTGGCGTGTAAATGGCTAAAGGGAAAGACCAATGAAAATTTTAATAATTTTACTTCTTTTTATTTAACTTTTGTTTTTTAATTCTTTATCTTAGATCCTCAGTTTATTATACCCTTCACCACCATAGGTGGAAAGGGTATAATAAGTTCATGCTGATGTATGTAACGCATAGAAATATTTGCCTTAGACCAAGCTTTCAGTATACCAATAGGCTTAGAATCACTTTCAGAGTCGATTTAGCGATGTCCGTCCATCCGTCCGGCTGGCTGGACCCCAATATAAACCTTGTAATCAAACTACAGGTCGCAGTTCTAAAGATAATTTGATGAAATTTGGCACATGACATTTTTTTTAAATGGTACCATCACTATTGAAATTCGTCGAAATCGGTTCATTATTTATGGTACCTCCCATAGATCCCACTTCCCGGAATTGATATATTGGCCACAAATATAAATATTTTTTCATGAAGTTTTGAACAAATATTGCTTATGTAAACCAAAATCACTGTAAAAAATTGAAATCGGTCCAAATTTGACCATAGCTCCCATACACACTCTTCTGACAAAACTCACTAAATGAGGCAAAAATCACTAAAACGCTCGTAAATCTGAAGATAATGCAAAATTTTAATTTATTTTTTGCATACATAAGTTTTGTAACAACTGTAATCAATTTTGCAAAATTTCGAAATAATCGGTCAACATTTGACCCTAGCACTCATATAAGTCCAAATGAAGAAAACAACTTAAATATATGTTTTGTGAAAATATTTGCGTTGCATTGCAAAATTTTGCAAAAATTTGTCTTCATACAGGAAAAAGAACACCTTTGACCTTATTGGTGAAGGGTATCGTATGGTAGGTCTTGACCGGCTATAGCACTTTCTTACTTGTTTTAATATTATTTTGAGGACTTTTTTTTATAAAGATAAATAAATTTGATTAAAAAGTTAACATTTTAATAACAACACATAAAGGAAATTTTTAACATTCAAATACATACATATATTTTTTGATTTTTACTAACAAAAGTAAAGTAAATTCATAAAAAATGGTTAAACTAAAAATGTAGCAAAAAAAATTATGAAGAGATCCTTCATAGTTTCGAGTTTTTTTGTACAACACTTGTATGTGTTTAACTTATTTTTCTCCAATTTTTTCGCTTTCAACTACATACATAGTTTTTTGGGAAAAAATTATATTAAAGCTTAACACTATTTCTCTCAACATCATTTTATTTCAATAGTAAGCCGTTCTTAAGATATACAATTTTAAAGAAAAGGGGAATTGTATCTCCATTTTAAAATTTCCAGGTCCCCGTTGGTATATTTTCAAAAAAATAAAAAAGCGAAAAACTATCCTATAGTATGAAAATAACCACATTTTAAACTTTAACTGATTGGGTTAAATCGTTTTCTTCTTATCATCCATATTTGTCATTTTTAATATTTGACTTATATTTGACTTATATAAAAAAACCAAACCTATTTTACCCACCGGTTCAAAGTTTTTGAAAAATTGTTCATCCATATTTGTCACTTTTAATATATGACTTATATGAGAGGGGTCACGCCCATTTGAGATTTCCAAAAAAATGTAGCCTACTTTACCCACCGGTAACTCAATATATACTGCAAAAATTAAAGAAAAATCGGTCGGCTCGGTCATCCAAATTTGTTATTTTTAATATTTTACTTGTATGGGAGGGGTCACGCCCACTTGAGATTTAAAAAAAACCTGTACTATTTTACCTGCCAGTCACACCTTAATATACTGTCAAAATTTCAGAAAAATCGGTCCTCAGGTTTTTCCATGTATGTCCACTTAAGATTTAAAAAAAAAAATATTAGCCTATTGTAAAACCTTAATATACTGTCAAAATTTTAGAAAAATTGGTCGGCTTGGTTATCTATATTTCATTTTTAATATATGAGTTATATGGGAGAGGTTACGCCCACTTGATATTAAAAAAAAAAATCTGGCCTTTTTTACCCACCAGTCACACCTAAACATACTTTCTAAATTTCAGAAAAATCGGGATTCATTATCAGCTATATTTGTCGATTTTAATATATGGGTTATATGGGAAGGGTCACGCCCACTTGAGATTTCAAAAAAAAACCCAGCCTATTTTAACCTTACCTTACCACTGTCTAAATTTCAGAAAAATCGGTCAAGTTGATCAACCATATTTGTATGTTTTAAAATCTGACTTATATAGGAGGGGTCACGCCCACTTGAGATTTGAAAAAAAAAATCTAGCCTATTTTATCCATCGGTCACACCTTAACATACTGCCAACATTTCAGAAAAATCGATCCGCTTGGTCATTCATATTTGTCATTTTTAATATATGAGTTATATGGGAGGGGTCACGCCCACTTGATATTTCGAAAAAAAAAAAATAGCCTATTTTAACCACCTATCACACCTTACCATACTGTCAAAATTTCAGAAAAATCGGGCATATCTTTTGCCTATATTTGTCATTTTTAATATATGGGTTATATGGGAGGGGTCACACCCACTTGAGATTTCGAAAAAAAAAAATAGCCTATAGTTACCACCGGCCACACCATACTACACTGTCAAAATTTCAGCAAAATTGGTCCGCTAGTTTCGGAGATCCTTCCCAACAAAAAACATATAAACAGACGCTGACATTTTTTATAGATATCAGGGTAAGGATTTGAACACACATTTCACACATTTAATCATGTGCAAAAATTCCTTTTTATAAAAATCTCGCACACAGTCATGGGTATTAACAAATTTTTCTTGTACATTCATCTCTTACTCGTGTTGACAAGAGTAAACTTTTTCTACACAAGTCACGATCAACTAAAAAATGAAAACCACATTTTGTGTGCCACTCACAAAAAATATTTTACACGACTAGCGCACGACTTGCCCGTGAGTGGCACATTAGAAGAAATATTAACTAAATTTCTGCTTTGTTTCTTGTGTATTTATATTTTGTTTTTGTAATTTCTTAAACAAATCAGCAACAACCTGCTTTGTTGACGTCCAATTCCCAATTGAATGTTTTTGATATTTTGAAAAAAATGTTTCAATCTGTTTTTTATTTATCAAAAACCGCATTGATAAATAAAAAATATTACATAATTTATTTAACTGCAATTTTTTCACAGTACAAATATCTAGGCCTCGTAGCCGTAGATTTGTCCTGCTGAAAATGAAAAGACTCAATTGTAATTAACTAATAATGATAATTAACTAAATTAAAAATGAATGAATGACAAATGTGGATGCTCATGCGCCTGCTTATGTTGAAGTTTAGTCTAGTCGTGCGCATGAGGAAATGATTTTTAAATTTTATTCACTCGCGCGAGAGTTGTATAAGTTAATCTTTAGTCATAATTGTGTGTAACAAAACAAAAAAACATTACTCACAACTCTTGAGAAAGTGCTGAACTTAGACAAATGAGCTTCACACTCGTGAATATTTTCTTACCCTGATAGATATAGATAGATAAAGCAATTAGTTAACCTAGAAATGGTGTAGAAAATATTTATTTAAAAAATTAACTGTTTAAAAGGACTTTGTCGATTCAACTGTGAACGTGTATGAGTGTTGAAACTGTCACAGGGAGGAACTAAAGTTTTTTTTTTAAAACAATTTTTTAACTAAATATTAAAATAAGCTGTAGATAAAATATAAATTTTACAGAATATGCAAATAAAATCGACTTCACATTTGAAAAGCTTTAAAATATATAATCCCTAATAAAATCAAACAATAATTGGAAGGGATTAAATCAAGATTTAAATGGAGAAAGAAATACAGTTAAATAATTAGTTGAGAAAATTTGTAATGTAGATGCTTACAACTTTCTTGTTTTCAAAAAACTAAACAGCAACAAGTAAGAGTGTTATATTCGGCTGTGCCGAATCTTATATACCCACCATCAAGTTGTGTTAAATTTTGAAACATATCTCATATATCTACAAGGGTGCAGCTAATTCAAAATCTGCACCAAAACTGGAAAAATCGCTAAGCTATTTGGTATTGTTGGTAAAACCTATGGACTAAATTAGGTTTCCGTAGCTTTATAGTTCAACATTCAAAAATATTTTAGTGGTTTCCCCAGTATTTACTTTGATCAAAATTCGGTCTCATAACCAGGTATAGTTTTACATTAATAAGTTGTTAAATACTTTTCGTTGTGATTAATATGTAGTTAGGCTAAACACGTTAATAGTAATACGACAGGTCCATATATTTCGTTATGAGTTCCTAATGCATTCATCATATATAAAGTCTGGGCTGAACATTGATAGATGCCTATATAATTTCATAGGTGCAATCTTAATATAATGAATGTACCTCCAAATCTTTTTGATTGTAGATATAAAAAGGGGATGTTATATATACAATTATAGCCAAATGTTGACCGATTATAACAAAATTTTACACACTGGCTGGTATATATAGAGAGCTTATTCTTGCAAAATTTAGTGACCATAGCTATCATAGTTTCTAATTTAATAGCTTTTAACTGACCTTTGCTAAAATTTTTGGTTTCCGTGAGTGTTTTTTACATGAAAGCTAAAGTCAAATATGGACTGATTCCTATAAAATTTGATAAACTGATCAAAAATTGCATAAAACTTCCCTATTTTAAATTTAATCGTCATAGCTATTACAATTGTATTCAATTTATCAGCATTAATGTGTTTCCCGGGGCGGGGTGATATGGGAGCTCTAACTAAATTTGACCCGATTTTGTCCATTTTCAACACGCATCTTTTTCAAGATATCCAAAATACTTTTGTAAAATTTTGTCCCTCTAGCTCTTTTCGTTAAGGCGCTATCGTGCTTTTATCTGACGGACAGACGGACATAAACAACCTTTTCTTTTTAAATTTTTGTGTTTCCATAAGTTTTTTATATGAGAGCTATGGTCAAATGATGACCGATTGTGACGAAATTTTACACACTGGCTGGCATTGACATAAGACTTTCTTGTACTTAATTTAGTCTTACTAGCTCTTGTAGTTAAGGAGCTATCACGATTTTATCTGACGGACAGACGGACATAAATCCCCTTTTCTTTTTGAATTTTTGTGTTTTCGTAAGTTTTTTATATGGGAGCTAGGTCAAATAGTGACCGATTGTGACAAAATTGCACACTGGCTGGCATTGATATAAGACTTTAAGTGTATTTTGGGTGATATTTAGCCTGTTTTCGTAAGTTTTTTGTATGGGTGCTATGGCTAAATGTGAACCGATTTCGATGAAATTTTATATGCTGCCTAGTGCTTATCTAAAACTTCTAGATACCAAATTTTGTCATCATAACTGTCATAATTTGTCATTTATTAGCAAATAAGCGATTAGCCTAGACGAGGTTATACGGGAGCTATGGCCAAATGCTAACCGATTTTGCCCAATTTCAATACCAAAATTTTCTCATAGATAAGAAATGTTTTTGCTAAGTTTCAGTTAGCTAGCTCTTTTCGTTTAGACGTTATCGTGATTTCAACAGACAGACAGATAGACAGACAGACAGACAGACAGACAGACAGACAGACAGACAGACAGACAGACAGACGGACAGACAAACGGACATAGCTCAATCGTCTTGGAATTTCATAAGGATTCAGAATATATATCATTTTTGATTTTTGAACCAATATTAAGGAAATTACAATCTCAATATACCCCCCATTCTTTTTGATGGTGGGTATAAAAATATGAAACAACCATACAGACACTGCAACATATGTACATCAAAGCAATCTCAAAATATTAAAATATTTTGATGTTGATTGGTACAAAGAATGCAACAGAATTTAATACCATAAATAGAAGTACAAACGAATCCACAAACAATAAAATTTGCGTTTACAGTTGCAATGTGTGTACCTAGAAAAATAAATACTAAACAAACTATGAATTTTAAATGAAACTTAATATCATTAAGGACTATTATCTAATTTTTTTAATCCAATACTCTTCTACTATTGAATTATATCAAATATGCCAAGCAGTCTATTACTGTTAATATTTTATTAGAATTTAAGTCAATATTTTAACATAAAATGTAAATTAATAGCAATTAATCAGCTGTATTTCAAAAGTTAATAGGGAAATATGTTTAGTTTTCGAGTCCAGTACATGATGAGGAGGAAAAAATAAGAAGAAAGTTTTTTTTTTTTGAGGGATGTTAAAGCCCAAATAAGTAACCACATTTATTTAATTTAGGAAACCAAAAAAAAAAAAATTTATATAATTTATAATATATTTAAGCTACATAAATAGTAGAAGACTTTCAACATTATTTGCGGTTATTTTTCACCCAAACTTCTTTGATCTTAAAGTCTGCTAAACTATTTATTTCCTCCCTTTATTTTGATATACAACCTGACACATGTTACACCAACTTACACTTGGGATGACAGACATGTTGGTTACTTAAATTTCTTGATTCGTTGGTTGGCTGGCGTAAAGAAAAAAAAACACAGTAAAAGACATCGGAATTCTTGACATTTTACACATGTATACAACTCTTATACAATTTATTTTTCTACATTTGTACATTTTTGTAACCATTCATGTTGTACAAAATGTTACGTTCCTGGTAAATATACTTTTATATAATTTACATGTCTCGATGCAATGTTTAAAGTTTGGTGGTATTTTACGATTGATTGCATATTAAGAATCCTGAAATGACATTTTCTTAATTATGTCGAAAGTCAGGCTATTTAAAGTTTTCATTGAGTTTTTTCTTCGGGAAAAATGAAAATGAAGAATGTGTAAGAGATTAATATATTTTTAATGACAAAATGTTAAAATAATAGCCAAATATCTCAAATTTCAAAAATATAATTTTACGATATCAAAATTTTTTCTATAGAAAAATAAAATTTTTTTCTATAGAAAAATTTATGATATCAAAATTTTTTCTATAGAAAAATTTATGACATCAACATTTTTTTATAGAAGAATTTATGATATCAAAATTTTTTCTATAGAAAAATTTATGATATCAAAATTTTTTCTATCGAAAAATTTATGAAATCAAAATTTTTTCTATAGAAAAATTTATGATATCAAAATTTTTTCTATAGAAAAATTTATGATATCAAAATTTTTTCTATAGAAAAATTTATGATATCAAAATTTTTTCTATAGAAAAATTTATGATATCAAAATTTTTTCTATAGAAAAATTTATGATATCAAAATTTTTTCAATAAAAAAATTTATGATATCAAAATTTTTTCTCTAGAAAAATTTATGATATCAAAATTTTTTCTATAGAAAAATTTTCACCATAAAATTATTTCTATAGAAAATTTTGGTCATCAAATTTTTCAACAGAGAGATTTTTATCATAAATTTTGCGTTATACAAGTTTTCCATAGAAAAATGTTCATTATAAATTTTTTTCTATAGAAAAGTTTTCGTTATAAAATTTTTCTATAGAAAAATTTTTGTTATAAAATTTTTCCATAGAAAAATGTTCATTATAAATGTTATATTCTATAGAAAAATTTTCGCGATAAAATTTTTCTATAGAAAAATTTTCGTGATAAAATTTTTCTATAGAAAAATTTTCGTTATAAAATTTTTCTATAGAAAAATTTTCGTTATAAAATTTTTTTATAGAAAAATTTTCGTTATAAAATTTTTCTATAGAAAAATTTTCGTTATAAAATTTTTCTATAGAAAAATTTTCGTTATAAAATTTTTCTATAGAAAAATTTTCGTTATAAAATTTTTCTATAGAAAAATTTTCGTTATAAAATTTTTCTATAGAAAAATTTTCGTTATAAAATTTTTCTATAGAAAAATTTTCGTTATAAAATTTTTCTATAGAAAAATTTTCGTTATAAAATTTTTCTATAGAAAAATTTTCGTTATAAAATTTTTCTATAGAAAAATTTTCGTTATAAAATTTTTCTATAGAAAAATTTTCGTTATAAAATTTTTCTATAGAAAAATTTTCGTTATAAAATTTTTCTATAGAAAAATTTTCGTTATAAAATTTTTCTATAGAAAAATTTTCGTTATAAAATTTTTCTATAGAAAAATTTTCGTTATAAAATTTTTCTATAGAAAAATTTTCGTTATAAAATTTTTCTATAGAAAAATATTCGTTATAAAATTTTTCTATAGAAAAATTTTCGTTATAACATTTTTCTATAGAAAAATTTTCTTTATAAAATTTTTTCTATAGAAAAATTTTATAACAATATTTTTTCAATAAAAAACTTTTTTTAAAAAATGTTTTCTATAGAAAAAATTTTGTAATAAAATTTTTTCTTTAAAAAAATTACAAAAATTTTTTTTAGAAAAAATTTCATCATAAAATTTTTCTATAGAAAAATTTTCATTAAAAAACTTAAAATTTATGACATCAATTTTTTTTTGTATAAAAAAACTTATGATATTAAATTTTTTTCTATAGAAAAATTAAAAAAAAAATTGTTTCTGTAGAAAAATTTTCGTTATAAAATTTTTTCTATAGATTCTTCATAAAATTTTTTCTATATAAAAATTTTTCTCATAAAATGTTTTCTATAGAAAAATTTTCTTTATAAAATTTTTTTTTATAGAAAAATTTTCCTTATGAAATTTTTTCTATAGAAAAATTTACGTTATAAAATTTTTTTTATAGAAAAATTTACGTTATACAATTTTTTCTTTAGAAAACTTTTCGTTATAAAATTTTTTCTATAGAAAAATTTTCGTTATAAAATTTTTTATATGTTAAAAATTTTTTTTTGATAGAAAAAATTTTGTAATAAAATTTTTTCTTTAAAAAAAAATTATAAAATTTTTTCTTTAAAAAAAATTTCGTCATTAAATTTTTCTATAGAAAAATATTCGTTATAAATTTTTTTCTTTAAATATATTTTTGTTATCAATTTTTTTCCATTTAAAAATTTTCATTATAAATTTTTTCCAAAAAAAAAAAAATTTGCGTTATAAATTTTTTTTTTTAGAAAAATTTTCGTTATACAATTTTTTATATAAAAAAATTTTCGTCATAAAATTTTTTCTGTAAAAAAATGTTAGTCATAAAATTTTTTTTATAGAAAAATTTACATCATTTTTTTCTATATTTTTTTCTATCTAAAATTATAAAATTATTTCTATAGATCAATTTTTGTTATAAAAATGTTTCAATAGAATATATTTGATCTTTTTTGAACTAGCCTAATGTTTTTATTAGCAGCCCTGAGTTCGGAAGACATCAACCCATGTAAAAAGTAGCAACAACATTTGTCTGTAATTATGACAGTTTAGACATCCAATAATACCGCAAAAATGCGTTGCAGTTGCTGCCGTTCTTTGTTGCCGACTTATTTCGTTTAAACTAAAATTTCATAAAATATCCAAACCAAATCCATTTAAATACAACATGACTCTAGAAGTTGCATCAATGTAATGAACATTCGATTAAAATACAATCGAATTTACATACGCACGTGAAGTGGGTGTTTGCAAGAGGGGGATCGATGTTGACGATGATGATATCCCGAGTATGAAGAACAAATTATGGAACCACAAGAATCGATTTTCTAAATGAGATTACAACATGTTGGAAACTGATGGCATGAATTTGCGATTTGAATGGAAAATGTTTCACTGGAGAATGAAAAGAGATTGTTGTAATAATGCATGTAAGTGTGTAGGTATTTATGTCAGTTTTTGAGTAGATGACATGCATCAGTAATTATTGGGTGGGGGTCATAAGTCCGAAAGGCATTTTTTTGTGGTAATGTAAGATCTTCACTATGTTATTAATCCCATTTTATTTTGTAGTATTAAGAACTTAGTATTCCTTATAATTTTCATTTTAATAATATCAGCATACTTCTTCCCCTACCCAATATCAAAATGTTTGCCACATGTTGTATGTTTTATATTTAACATACTTATTTCTCAATATGCTTTATACTTTACTTTAAAATGTATTTTTTTATATTTTTTTATTGGAATCCATCATCTGAATTGACTGACTACTTGATACCCGAGATATGTTGAACACACGATAATTGTATGGAAGCAGCTAATTGAAATGACAGCATTGACAAGTTGCCCGCTTTTTTTCTTATTTATTGCTATAAACAATTTTTCTTTGATGTTTAACGCCTAAAATTGAAAACAGAATTTTTATACTTAAACGTTTAAAGTATCAAAAGGACTTATTCATTATCTTTTAAATATTTTTGTTTATACGGAAAAAAATAATATCGCAGATATTTCAATAAATAAATCGAATTTCGTGAATCTTTTTATGATAAAGTCTTGAGGTTTTATTTTCTTTAATGAAAAATCCTAATATAGAAACTATTTTTCAGTGAAAAACTCAATATCGTTAATTACATTACTTTACAAAATTAAAGGGAAAGGGCTTTATATTGAGATTGTCATTCCGTTAGTAATTTCCTTACTTTTAGCTCCTCATGAAATTCTGTCTGTCTGTCTGTCTTTCTGTCTGTCAGTCTGTCTGTCTGTCTGTCTGTCTGTCTGTCTGTCTGTCTGTCAGTCTGTCTGTCTGTCTGTCTGTCTGTCTGTCTGTCTGTCTTTTTTTCTGTCTGTCTGTCTGTCTGTCTGTCTATCTATCTATCTGTCTGTCTGTCTGTCTGTCTGTCTGTCTGTCTGTCTGTCTGTCTGATTGTCTGTCTGATTGTCTGTCTGTCTGTCTGTCTGTATATCTGTCTGTCTGAATGTCTGTCTGTCTGTCTGAATGTCTGTCTGTCTGTCTGTCTGTCTGTCTGTCTGTCTGTCTGTCTGTCTGTCTGTCTGTCTGTCTGTCTGTCTGTCTGTCTGTCTGTCGGTCTGTCTGTCTGTCTGTCTGTCTCTCTGTCTGTCTGTCTATCTGTCTGTTGTCGGCACAATAGGGATTGTACGAAAAGAGATAGGTCACTGAAATTTTTCAAAAATATTCTTCATTTCTAGGAAAACGTTGGTATTGAAATAGGGCGAAATCGGTTTAAATTTGACCATTGCTCCCGTATAACCTCACATAGGCTAAACTATATTAGCTATAGCCACTTAGTTTAGCACAAGGAAGTTCTATGTCGATGCCAGCCGGTGTGCATTTTTTTACAATCTGTCATTATTTGACCATAGCTCCCATATAAGAAACTTACGGAAACACAAAAATGCAAAAAAAGGGGTTATGTTCGTCTGTCTGTCAGATAAAATCGCGATAACGCCCTAACAAAGAAAGCTAGAGGTACAAGGTCTTACAACAATATTTTCGATATCGACGAAATCGGTTCACATTTAGTTAGAGCTCCCATATAACCCCGATCCAGGAAACTCATTATTGCTGGTAAATTGAATACAATTGTAATAGCTATGACAAATTAATTTAGAACAGAGAAGTTTTATGTAATTTTAAGTCAGTATGTCAAATTTCATAGGAATCGGTCCATTTTTGAAAATAGCTTTCATATAAAAACCGATCCCGGTATCCACTAAAATGTCACAAACGCCAGTTAAAAGCTATTAAATTATAAACTGTGACAGCTATGGCCACTTAATTTCGCTCAAATAAACTTTATATAAATACCAGCCAGTATGTAAAATTTTGTGACAATCGGTCAACATTTGGCTATAGTTCTTTTATATATCATCCCCTTTTTATATCTACAATCAAAAAGATTTGGGGGTACATTCAGTATATTAAGATTGCATCTACGAAATTAGATTGCTATCAATCAATGTTAGGTCCAAACTTTATACACGGTAGATGCATTAGGAACTCACAGCAAAATATATGAACCTGCCGTGTTGCTATCAACATGTTTATGGCACAACGAAACAAATTATTTATTTTATTTTTTTCGAAAAATCTACGAGCAGTTTTTGAGATTTACCCCTTTACTATACAACCGACATACCCGGGTATGCACGAAACAAATCAAACATTTTTTGAAGTAAAAATGAAAAAATATGTACATTAAAAATAACATATCTTTATAAAAAGAATAGAGATACCTACGAAAATGTTAAGTAGTTTTTTTCCATTTTATTTTTTTTTTTGTTTGAGCATGTATGGCAAATGCTTACATTTTGCGAGTGTTCCACACATACCGATCTTTGACATCCTTTGCAAGCATTTTTCGTAGATCTCCTTTTATTACACACATAGCAATTTCATTTGCGCTTCCAGTGTCATCATCTTCTTCTGGAACACATACTGAATCATTATTTGATTTTACTGTTTAGCCTAAAATACACTCAACTATACAGCGTGATGAAAAATGCCTCATTATTTGAGGATCTTATGGACGGATCTGAATTTTCTTCATAGCTAATTGTTCACTAAGTTTTTGAAGTATAATTCTTCTACTGTTTGTAGAGGATTAAAGACCATCTTTACAATTATTGTAATCTAGCATCATAACTGGCTTTCGGTTTGCACCTTCAATATTAATGTTCTAATGAGATGTGGATAAAAGCTCAATGGACTTGTTTTTTTTGGAAATATATCCCAGCAAAACTTTGGTAATGGCAAGTACTCTGATAACTGGTTACCTTGTAACGACTACAACATACCATCCGAATAAATAATAAGTTATTACAGAAGTACTTATTTGTAATTAAGATGGTAATTTAAACTGAATGGCCCCGGTTCAAATCCCACCAAGGGCAACAATTTTTTTTAGTTTTTTTTTTTTATTAAAAGAGTCTTTTTAAATGATTTTTGAATTTTAAGAACTTAAATATTATCTTCTGTAAAAAAAAATTGTAAAACTAACTCACGTTGATGAAAAAATACCATCATGAGTCAATTTTGATTATGTAGGGGAAGTTGAATACCAAACACGATTCTAATTGGTCTTAACTTGGTAAGCCCAACTTATCTGGGTCATCCTTCATCTCAACTGTGGACACCCACCTCCTCATGGTATCACCCGGGGAGCTAGTTTAACACCCATTAATATTGTGAGTTAACATGTTCCGAGAGTTGTCCCATAAGATCGATAAAAACGGGTTAGGATTACGGGCTAGTAACCCTCTCTTGAAAAAAAATACAATGAAGAGGATAAAATTAGAATTGAAATGTCCCACTACCTAATATTAGAGGAGGATATCCGAAACTTCGATAGAAAGACCAAGTAGAGGAACATTTTTCAAAGCTTGGCCTATAAAATTGGAGAGTATTCGCTCAAGATCGAAATCCATGGAATTCTAAAATATGCTCGGACTTTGACCTTAACAGGTTGTAACATTTAAGTAAGTAAGAGTCAATCTTATGTAAAAACTTATACAAAAAGAAGATTTAAATTGTTTAAGTTTTAAAATAATATTAAAAAAGTTTTAAAATAATTACAAAAAATCGTATAAAATATTTTTCCAAAAATTACAACAAAGCAAAAAAAAGCAGGGAAAAACAAAGTTATTTTCACATGATTTTGGATCTAAAAATAAAAATTGTTTATATTAATTATAAGCTGCTAAATTTTCAACATATGAAGTAGCTCAGTGGAAGAGTCTCTGCCTAGCAGTCGGAGGGTCTGGGTTCGAGCCCCCATGGGATCATAAACAATTTTGTATTTCGTTTAAAAATATATGTTTTTAATAAAAAAAAGTTGTTGCTGTTGTTGTTGTTGTTGTTGCTTTCAAATTGCTTACCCAAGTCAGTACTTTTCTGCAATTGGTAAATACTTGCCTCCAATGACATCCCCATGTTAATGTAATGACTTAAATAGCGAATGAGTAAGTAGTTCGTGTTCAATAGTTTAACTGATTAACTCATTATTTTCCAGTAAAACTTTTCATTACCAGTTATCAGAGTACTTGCCATTACCAAAGTTTTGCTGGGAAAGTTAAATAGTAGCATATTAATATCGAAAATTACTATAGAAAATTCTTGATAAAATGATCAAAAATTGTTCAATATGATCTGAACGAAGAAAAATCTAAAAAATCTTTTTGGAAAGTAAAAGTTTTTTGGAAACCAAAAAAACTGCAAAACCTTCCCACACATTCCAAAATTTGTTACGCATCCGACAGACAGACTGACATGCGACTAAAAAACAAGCAAAACTAAACTTTTATACATTTTATACATTGCTGCTTCATAATTGAGGCCTGCGGCATGTTGCATAAAGTAGCAGGAATTTAATGAACAAACATGAAGCACAACTAAAGCAACACACACAGACAACTACAACAAACAAACCCAACCAAACTCTTGGTGTGCAACATAATTTTCGTGTTTGCGTTAAATTGCATTGATTTATCTGATCTCCCATCGATAACCGGTACATAAATCTCCTCAAGCAGAACTAAAAATAAGGCATATCGTTATTTGGTACTTTATGTAGGATCTACACCTACTTCTAAATTTGGCCTGCACTAAATGGATGAATGCGTTTTATGAGACACAAAAAAAAAACGTGAAGCATAAACAGGTTTCTAATCAAGCATCACGATCATCAAAAAGACTCTGCTTTTTGTTGTTGTTGTGATAATGATCACGAATAAAAATAGCAAATGAAGATCACCCAAGTGAAGATGTTTGTAACTTTTAGGGATCTCGTTGGTACTTCTCAACTAAAGATATGATACAATTTTTTGTTAAATTTTTTTTTTCTATAGAAAAATTCTGGTTAAAAAATTTATTGTATAGAAAAACTTTCCTAAAATAAAAAAATTTCGTTAAAAAAATTTTTTCTATAGAAAAAATTTCGTTAAAAAATTTTTTCTATAGAAAAAATTTCGTTAAAAAAATTTTTTCTATAGAAAAAATTTCGTTAAAAAATTTTTTCTATAGAAAAAATTTCGTTAAAAAAATTTTTTCTATAGAAAAAATTTCGTTAAAAAATTTTTTCTATAGAAAAAATTTCGTTAAAAAAATTTTTTCTATAGAAAAAATTTCGTTAAAAAAATTTTTTCTATAGAAAAAATTTCATTAAAAAAATTTTTTCTATAGAAAAAATTTCGTTAAAAATTTTTTTCTATAGAAAAAATTTCGTTAAAAAATTTTTTCTATAGAAAAAATTTCGTTAAAAAATTTTTTCTATAGAAAAAATTTCGTTAAAAAACTTTTTCTATAGAAAAATTTTCGTTAAGAAATCTTTTCTATAGAAAAATTTTCGTTAAAAAATTTTTTCTATAGAAAAATTTTCGTTAAGAAATTTTTTCTATAGAAAAATTTTCGTTAAAAAATGTTTTCTATAGAAAAATTTTCGTAAAAAAATTTTTTCTATAGAAAAAATTTCGTTAAAAATTTTTTTCTATAGAAAAAATTTCGTTAAAAATTTTTTTCTATAAAAAAAATTTCGTTAAAAATTTTTTCTATAGAAAAAATTTCGTTAAAAAATTTTTTCTATAGAAAAATTTTCGTTAAGAAATTTTTTCTATTGAAAAATTTTCGTTAAGAAAATTTTTCCATAGAAAAATTTTCGTTAAAAAATTGTTTCGATAGAAAAAATTTCGTTAAAAAATTTTTTCGATAGAAAAAATTTCGTTAAAAAATTTTTTCTATAGAAAAAATTTCGTTAAAAAAATTTGTTTCTATAGAAAAATTTTCGTTTAAAAATTTTTTCTATTGAAAAATTTTCATAAAAAAATTGTTTCTATAGAAAAATTTGTATAGAAAAAAATTTTTCAATAGAAACATTTTCATTAAAAAATTTTTTCTATAGAAACATTTTCATTAAAAAATTTTTTGCTATAAAAAAATTTTCATTAAAAGATTTTTCTAAAGAAAAAATTTCGTTAAAAAATTTTTTTCGTTAAAAATTTTTTAAAGAAATTTTTTCTATAAAAAAAATTTCGTTAAAAAAATTTTTCTATAGAAAAAATTTCGTTAACAAATTTTTTCTATATACAAATTTTCGTTCAAAAAATTTTTTCTATAGAAAAATTTTCGTTAAAAAATTTTTACTATAGAAACATTTTCGTTAAACAATTTTTTCAATAGAAAAATTGTCATTCAAAAAATTTTTTCTATAGAAAAATTTTCGTTTAAAAATTGTTTATATAGAAAAATTTTCGTTTAAAAATTGTTTATATAGAAAAATTTTCGATAAAAAAATTCTTCTATAGAAAAATTTTTGTTCAAAAAATTTTTTTCCATGGAAAAAATTTTGTTCAAATTTTTTTTTATAGAAAAATTTTTTCTAAAGAAAAATTATCGTTAAAAAATTTTTTCTATAGAAAAATTTTCGTTAAAAAATTTTTTCTATAGAAAAATTTTCATTAAAAAATTTTTTCGATAGAAAAATTTTCGTTAACAAATTTTTTCTATAGAAAAATTTTCGTTAAAAAATTTTTTCTATAGAAAAAATTTCGTTAAAAATTTTTTTCTATAGAAAAAATTTCGTTAAAAATTTTTTTCTATAGAAAAAATTTCGTTAACAAATTTTTTCTATAGAAAAAATTTCGTTAAAAAATTTTTTCTATCGAAAAAATTTTGTTAAGAAATTTTTTCTATAGAAAAATTTTCGTTAAAAAATTTTTTCTATAGAAAAATTTTCGTTAAAAAATTTTTTCTATAGAAAAATTTTCGTTAAAAAATTTTTTCTATAGAAAAAATTTCGTTAAAAAATTTTTTCTATAGAAAAAATTTCGTTAAAAAATTTTTTCTATAGAAAAAATTTCGTGAAAAAATTTTTTCCATAGAAAATTTTTGTAATAAAATGTTTCTATAAAAAATGTTAGTCAAAAAATGTTTCTTATAAAAAAAAAACTTTTAATACCAAGAAGTGCTTACAAACTCCTCATCTGCCTACCATTTTCCAATTATACACCTATTTATTATTCTTTCAATCTTTTATTTAGACTTTAAGTGTTTTCCTATTTTCGTTTAATATTTCTGCGATTCTTAAATTGTAAACGACTGCTTAAATGATTGTCTGTCTCAATTTTCATGAGTCGCTGGCTTTTTATTAACGTATTTCCTCGTTTTGTTGCATTTCAAATTAATGCAATTTCATTGTTTCAAATTTCAAAGTGCTCCTCACTAGAGTCAGAAATTGAGGAGGCTACGACATAACATAGTCCGTCCGTCCGTTCGACCGTCCTTCCTATCCCGTCGTAGTCATCAGCATTGCCAACAATTACTTTTTGGCATAATTGTGCCCTCCAGTTAAAGTTAATGTCGTTTGTTGTTATTATTTCTTTTATTGCTGCTGTCGCTGTTGTTGTTGTTGCTGCTATTGTCATTCATGACATTGCTATTGTTGTTGCTGTTGCTGCAACAATATTCGATATCAAGTTTGCCAAAGTCACACCATCATTACAATTCGCTTTATTCATTCAATACTCGTACGAGTGAAGAATACCTTAAGTTGTTTAGAGCTGTTGTAGTGTATCACAACAAAACGTTTTTCATTTATTTAAAAAATGTCAATTAAATTGAAAATTCAATTTTTTGCTAAAAATTTTTTTTTACTTAAAATTTAAATCTTTTGAAAAAAACTTAATTGTTCTGTTTTGTTGCGGACCTCCTTGTTTGTGTGTAATATTTTAAAAGGGATTTTATTTTGTTATTGCTTCTCGCCTGGGAAATTCTAAATTGTAAGCTCACAGTTAAGTCATTGAGTAGGAAGTGCCTTTAATTTGAATACGAAGCTAGTCAAAATTTATTTTTATTTTATAAAGATTTATTTTGGGCCATAGGCGCATACGAGTTTAATGGCAAAATATAAATGAATGCCAGAGAGTTATACAAAGAAATCTATGTTGCAAGGGCATTTAATTATACAAAAAATTATAATGACATCAAAATATTTTAAATATTAAACGATATCAACAACTTTTAGTTTTAAAATTAACACATTTTTGGATATAAAATTTTTTATAGAAATCAAACTGTAAAATTAGATTTTTAATCGGAATTAGGTATTAAACTATAATAAAGCAATTATTCCAGATTTTAAAAAATTGACGGCTTAATTACTTAGGATTTAGAAAAAATTTTAAATTGATTTTTAAAAAATTTTCAAAAAGGTCGATTTTACAAAAATTTCTCTTTAAAAAAATTTGACACTAATTTTTACAAAAAAAAATCTTTCCAAAAACTCTACTATAAAAAAAAATTCGTTACCAAAAATTTTTCTATAGAAAAATTTCAAACCAAAAATTTTCCAATTTTATCCTCAGAATTTTTGTAAAGAAAAAATTAATACCAACATTTTTTACATAAAAAAATCTTATACCAAAAATATTTCTATAAAAAAAATCGTAACTAAAATCTTTTAGTCAAAATTTTCGTTCCAAAATTTTCGTTATAAAATTTTTCTATGGAAAAATTTTCATTATAAAATTTTCTATGGACAAATTTTCATTATAAAATTTTCTTTCTAAAATTTTTTGTATAAAAAATTTTAGAAAGAAAATTTTTTTATACAAAAATTTTTGTTATAAAGTTTTTTCTATAGAAAAACTTTCGTTATAAAATTTTTTGTATAGACCATTTTCATTATAGAATTTTTTGTATAGAAAAATTTTTGTCATAAAATTTTTTCTTTGGAAAAATTTTCGTTTTATAATTTTTCGTTTTTAAATTTTTTTTATAGAAAAAATTTCGTTATAAATTTCTTTCTATATAAAATTTTTTGTATAGACAAATTTTCATTAAAAAATTTTTTCTGTACCAAAATTTTCATTATAAAACTTTTTTTATACAAAAGTTTTATTTATAAAATTTTTTCTATAAAAAAGTTTTGATTATAAATTTTTCCTATAGAAAAATTTTCATATAAAATTTTTCTATAGAAAAACTTTCCTGTAAAATTTTTTCTATAGAAACATTTTTATTATTATATTTTGCTATAGAAAAAATGTTATTATAAAATTTTTTCTATAGAAAAATTTTCATTATATAATTTTTTCTATAGAAAAAATTTCAATTTAAAATTTTTTCTAAACAAAAATTTTCATTATAAAATTTTTTCTCTAGAAACATTTTTTATTATGATATGTTTTCTATGAAAAGTTTTTTTTTATAAATTTTTTCCTATAGAAAAGATTTCTTTATAAACTTTTTTTTTCTATAAAATTTTTCTTAATAAAAAATTTTTTTTCAGAACAATTTTCGTTAAAAAATATCTTTTATAGAAAACTTTTCGTTGTAAAATTTTTTCAATAGAAAAATTTTCGTTTAGAAATTTTTTCTATAGAAAAATTTTCGTTAAAAAATTTTTTATATATAAGAATTTTTGTTAAAAAATTTTTTCAATAGAAAAATTTTCGTTAAAAAATTTTTTCTATCGAAAAATTTTCATTAAAAAAATTTTTCTATAGAAAGATTTTTGTTAAAAAATTTTTTCTGTAGAAAGATTTTTGTTAAAAAATTTTTTCTGTAGAAAATTTTCGTTAAAAAATTTTTTCTATAGAAAATTTTTCGTTAAAAAATTTTTTCTATGGAAAAATTTTCGTTAAAAAATTTTTTCTATAGAAAAATTTTCATTAAACAATTTTTTGTATAGAAAAATTTTCATTAAAAAATTTTCTCTATAGAAAAAATTTACACTTTATAATTTGTTCTATAGAAAACATTAACACTATAGATTGTTTTCTATAGAACAAATTTTCATTATAAATTGTTTTATATAGAAAAATTTTTATTATAAATTATTTTGTATGGAAAAATTTTCATTATAAAATTTTTTCTATAGAAAAAAATTTTCATTATAAAATTTTTACTTTAGAAAATATTTTCAATATAAAAATTTTTTCTATAGAAAAAAATATAATGAAAATATTTTCTATAGAAAAAACTTTGGACTAAAAGATTTTTGATTAAAAGATTTTGGTAACGAATTTTTTTATAGAAATATTTTTTTTAAAAGATTTTTTATGTAAAAAGTGTTGGTATAAAACAATTTTTCTATACAAACATTTTTAGGATGGAATTTTTTATAGAAATTTTTTTGGTATCAAATATCTTTTCCATTAGATAATTTAAGGTATGTAATTTTTATATAGAAACATTTTTGGTATTAAATTTTTTTCTATTGAAGAATTTTTAAAAATTTTTAGTTTGAATGTTTCTATTAAACAAATTTTTTGCATCAATTATTTTACAACAAATTTCTGGTATCGATTTTTTTTATAAAAACAAAAATTTTGGTATCGATTTTTTCTTTAGAAAAATTTTTGGCATCAACTTTTTCTTCAGAATTATTTTTGGTATTTAACTTTAATGCACAAAATTCTTAGGATCAATTTTAATTTTTAATTTCTTTTATTTGATAGCAAAAATTAATTTTAAAATTTTTTCTATAGAAAAAATTTTCGTTATAAGATTTTTAATTTAGAAACAATTTTCATTATACAATTTTTTTCTATAAAAAACTTACGTCATAAAATTGAATCTATAGAAAAGTTTTCGTTATAAGTTTTTTCTGTACAAAAATTTTCGTTATAAAATTTTCGTTGAAATTTTTTATCTGTAGAATGATTTTTGTTAAATTTTTTTTTTTATAGAAAATTGTTGTTGTAAAAATTTTTTATGGAAAAATTGTTGTTATACAAATTTTTTTTATCGAAAAATTTGTATTTATAATATTTTTTTTATCGAAATATTTTTATTTATAAAATTGTTTCTATTAAAACGTTTTTGTTTTAAAATTTTTCTATTAAAAAATTTCCGTTGTAAAATTTTTGCTATTAAGAAAGTTTTCTTTATAAAGTTTTTTCTATTAAAAACCCAAATGGTTGGTTAGGCAGTTCTGGCTTTATTTTGAAATTTTCTACTGATTCAACTAAATTTCACTTAAAATTGTTAAACAAATTAACCGACTTCTTAAATTAAAACAATACAAATGCAAATTTAAGTGAGTCATATTGACGCAGAGGAAAACATCATCTGAAATACAATACAATTTCAGATTTGAGTTTTTTTTTCTTGTTCGTTGCAACATTCAACAAATATGAAGTCAAACAAACATTAAGGCATCATTAGGCGGGTGTCGTCTAATTTAAACAAGTTTGTGCCTCCACTTGATGTTGGCCTTTGAAAAACAATGAGCGTCAAGGGAATAATACATTCTGAACTTGGACAATAATAGAGGCTCTAACACATACTCATGTACACACACAGATTCAAAACAAATTGTTGTAAAGTTGTTGCTGTTGCTGCTGCTGTTGCTCTTAACTTTTAACTAAGTTCTAGTATTACAGCTACAATAAGAGCAACAATACAAGTCGATTTGGAACAACCCAAAGCCAATCAATGTAAATCACAAAACAGACTTTAAAACCAATTGACATTTAGGTTCAAATGACTTTATTATCGTTAAATGTCCAAGTATCTCTGGCTTTAGTTCAGTTTAGACAATTTTAAAGGAAAATGTGCAAACGACGTCATAGGGGTTTGGGTAACATTTTGTAAAGCCTCTGTATTTTGAATGTTAGTTTTTGTTTTGCAAAGTGTAACGAACTTTTCGAATTTTCAAGTCAAACAAATTAACCGAAACACATCAACAACATACAGAGAGACAGACATTCATTCATTCATTCAATTCCATTTGGTATTTGATAGATTAAACTAAAATAGTTCCAAGGGAATAATGATATTCATTGTCTGCAACAAAATAATGCCTAAGCATCTGAGAATCCATTCAGTATTAATTAGTTTCATATTAAAATATTTAAATATTAATTTGAACTATTTTACTAAAATCCCATAAACTTATGTATCTGATGACTTAAAATCATTTTAAATTTATCATATGCCGGTTCGGTAGCCAGAGTCTGTCTCGGTTACTTAAATTAACAATTATTAAAATAGTGTCTATTATTTGTGTCTCTGTTTTATCTTAATATGTGTCTGGTTGGTTAAAGTCGAATTTACCTACCTGTTAGTTAGTTAGTAACTTCTACTTTGTAGTGGCAAGTGTTTCCTTATCATTTGTTGCTAATGAGTTCATATGACTTCAAATGTCTCTTATGGCAACAACGAGTGGCTTGTTAAAACCAAAAATTGGAAAATGAATCATTTGGACTAAAGAAAAATTGTTAATTGATGAAGTATTTCTAAATATTGTATTTTAGTTCAGTTTTATCGAAAATCTCAAAGGAAGTCATTATTTGTTAGAAAGTTTAACCAATTAAATGTAATATGTCTCATATGCTTTTTATATTTTATCAAAAATTTATTGTTTTTATTAAAAATGTTTCTACAGAAAATTTGTTTATTAAAAAGTTTTTTATAGAAAATTTTTTATCCAAAAGTTTTTTATAGAAAATTTTGTATCCAAAATTTTTGTATAGAAAATTTTTTATCAAAAATTTTTGTATAGAAAATTTGTTTATCAAAAATTTTTTTATCAAAACTTTTTCTATAGAAATCTTTTTATCAAAAATTTTACTATAGAAAATTTTTTATTAAAAATTTTTCTATAGAAAATTTTTTATCAAAAATTTTTCTATAGAAAGTTTTTTTATCAAAAATTTTTTTATAGAAAATTTTTGTATCAAAAATTTTCTGTAGAAAATTTTTGCATCAAGATTTTTTTTTAACAAAAATGTTTCTATAGAAAATTTTTTTATCAAAAATTTTTCTATAGACATTATTTTTATCAATAATTTTTCTATAGAAAATTTTTTCAATCAAAAATTTTTTATAGAAAATTTTTGTATCAAAAATTTTTTTATAGAACATTTATGTATCAAAAACTATTTTATAAAAAATTTTTGTATCAAAAACTTTTTATAGAAAATGTTTGTATCAAAAATTTTTTTTATAGAAAATTTTTGTATCAAAAATTTTTTATAGAAAATTTTTGTATCAAAAATTTTTTAAAGAAAGTTTTTAAATCAAAAATTTTTTTATAAAACATTTTTATATCAAACATTTTTTATAGAAAAGTTTTGCATCCAAAATTTTTTTATAGAAAATTTTTTGTTTTTATAGAAAAAAAATTTTTGATAAAAAAAAATTATTTATAGAAATAATTTTTTTTATCAAAAATTTTTTATAAAAAATTTTTGTATCAAAATTTTTTTTATAGAAAATTTTTGTATCAAAAATATTTTTATAGAAAATTTTTGTATTAAAAATTTTTTTATAGAAAATTTTTGTATCAAAAATTTTTTATAGAAAATTTTTTTACCAAAAATTTTTCTATAGAAAATATTTTTATCACTTTTCTATAGAAAATTTTTGTATCAAACATTTTTCTATAGAAAATTTTTGTATCAAAAATTTCTTTATAAAAAATTTTTGTATTAAAAATTTTTTATAGAAAATTTTTTTATTAAAATTTTTCTATAGAAAATTTTTTTCTCAAACATTTTTCTATAGAAAATTTTGGTATCAACAATTTTTTATAGAAAATTTTTTTATCAAAAATTTTTCAATAGAAAATTTTTTTAATCAAAAATTTTTCTGCAGAATATTATTGTATCAAAAATTTTTTATAGAAAATTTTGGATCAAAAATTTTTTTATAGAAAATTTTTGCATTAAAAATTTTTTATAAAAAATTTTTGTATTAAAAATTTTTTATAGAAAATTTTTGTATCAAACATTTCTCTATAGAAAATTTTTGTATCAAACATTTCTCTATAGCAAATTTTGTTGGTATGAAAAATTTTTTTTTGAAAAAATTTTTGTGTCAAAAATATTTTATAGAAAATGTTTGTATCAAAAAATTTTTGTATCAAAGGTTTTCCTATAAAAAATTTTTTTATCACAAATTTTTCTTTCTTAAAAAATTTAATTTTTTTTTTATCAAAAGTTTTTGTAGAAAATTTTTTTATCAAAAATTTTTTTATAGAAAATTTTTGTATCGAAAAATTTTATATAGAAAATTTTTATATCAAACATTTTTTTGTATCAAAAATTTAGCTATAGAAAATTTTTGTATCAAACATTTTTCTATAGGAAAATTTTTGTCCTAAAAAATTTTTTTTTATAGAAAATTTTTGTATCAAAAATTTTTTTATAGAAAATTTTTGTATCAAAAATTTTTTATAGAAAATTTTTGTATTAAAATTTTTTTTATAGAAAAGTTTTGTATCAAAGATATTCCTATAGAAATTTTTTTTTTTTTTTAAATTTTGCTTTCTTTAAAAATTACTTTTTTATCAAATTTTTTTCTATAGAAAATATTTTTATCATAAATTTTTCTCCGCAAACATTTTTTGGCTTTTTATCAATAAATTGGTCTGTTACATTAATAAATGTAACAGATTTGCGATCAAATGCAAATACACTTCTTTTTGAATAATATTTACATCCCGACCATGGCTGTTGAAATTCGTCAAAATTGGTCCATTATTTATGGTACCTCTCATAGGTACCACTTTCTGGAATTAAAATTTTATCCAGAAAAAACAGTATTTTTTCATGAAATTTTAAACGAATATCACTGCATTCAATTTCGTTGAAATCGGTCCATATTTGCAAGCTCCCATACAAACTCTTCTGTCAAAACGCACAATGAGACAAAAATCACTAAAACGCTAGTAAATTTTAAGATAATATGAATTTTGAGTTTTTTGCATGCATCATTTTTGAAAAAAACTTTAATCAATTTGCCAAAATAATCGGTCCACATATGACCCTTGCTCTCATATAAGTCCAAATGACGGAAACAGCTTAAATATATAAGTTTTAAGAAATTGTTTGTATGATGGCAGAATTTGGTGAATATTTGTCTTTATACAGAAAAAAGAACACCTTTGACCTTAGTGGTTAAGGGTATCGTATGGTTGGGCTTGACCGACTATAGTACTTTCTTACTTGTGATTTATTTATTTTCTCCTATTTTTTTATGTTTTTAAAAGATAGAATTGTATTTTGGTACTTTTTAAATAAATGTACCAAAAATAATATTTGTTTCTTGTATTTTTATAAAATTATAAAAATAGTGAGTTGCAGTTGTTGTAGTTATAAACATTTATAGGGAAATACAAAATTTGTTGGTACTTTTCAAATTTCTTAAAGTCAAACTAAGAAATAAATTGAAATTGTGTCGCTTTCATCTTTCTAACAATATCGAGAAGACAAAATTGACCAATTATTATTATTATTATTCTACTTTGTATTTAATCAAATAGATGAAAAATTCATACCACATTTTGTAAAGGAAAAATCAGTCATTGTTTTATACTTTTTAGAAAACCCTAACATTTTATAACGTCTGTGTACCATTGGCATCAAATCATGTAAACAAACAAACTAACAAACATCATTAGAACATGTGTTTTAATTTCGTGAAATTACGAGAATGAAATGTGCCACTTTTCTATAATTTAAAATTTTTCATATATGAAATAATAGAAAAATAAAATATCTACCAGATTAGAAATGACAAAAGAAAACTTGATTAAAATCTTAATTTTACACCCCAATAAATTTGGTGGAAACAATTTTTGGTGACCTTTTTTCTTTGTGTTGCTTGAAACTTAACATTTTGGACATTTGATGACAGGAAATGTGTTTACCAGATAAATCAGTAGGTATGTGTGTGTTGATGACAACAGCGATATATTGGTTAAGAGTGTTTGCTGGGTATCCAAAAGTAAAATGAACGTATGAGTTCTTATTTTCTCTAATATCAATAACATTATCAATAATAAAACACGACAACTGAAACTGAGCAAATAAATAGAAAATATATTTGCACATGTTGGAAAATGCACTGAAAGAAAAACATGTGATGAAATAGTTATAATATGATCTTCTATAGAAAAATTTTTGCTTAGAAAAAATGTTCCATAAAAACAATTTTGTAAACAATTTTTGTATAAAAAAATTTTTTATAGAAACATTTTTTTATAAACAAATTTTCTATAGAAAAATTTTTTTATAAACAAATTTTCTATAGAAAAATTTTTGTATAAAAAAATTTCTATAGAAAAATTTTTGTATAAAAAAATTTTCAATAGAAAAATTTTTGTATAAAAATTTTTGTATAAAAAAATTTTCTATAGAAACATTTTTGTATAAAAAAATTTTCTATAGAAAAATTTTTGTATAAAAAAAATTCTATAGATAAATTGTTTGTATAAAAAAATTTCTGTAGAAAAATTTTTGTATAAAAAAATTTTCTATAGAAAAATTTTTGTATAAAAAAATTTTCTATAGAAAAATTTTTGTATAAAAAAATTTTCTATAGAAAAATTTTTGTATAAAAAAATTTTCTATAGAAAAATTTTTGTATAAAAAAATTTTCTATAGAAAAATTTTTGTATAAAAAAATTTTCTATACAAAAGTTTTTGTATAAAAAAATTTTGTATAGGAAAATTTTTGTATAAAAAAATTTTCGTATATAAAAATTTTCTATAGAAAAATTTTTGTATGAAAATATTTTCTATAGAAAAATTTTTGTATAAAAAATTTTCTATAGAAAAATTTTGTATAAAAAATTTTTAATAGAAAAATTTTGTATAAAAAATTTTCTGTAGAAAAATTTTGTATAAAAAATTTTCTATAGAAAAATTTTTGTATAAAAAAATTTTCTATAGAAAAATTTTTGTATGAAAATATTTTCTATAGAAAAATTTTTGTATAAAAAATTTTCTATAGAAAAATTTTGTATAAAAAATTTTTAATAGAAAAATTTTGTATAAAAAATTTTCTGTAGAAAAATTTTGTATAAAAAATTTTCTATAGAAAAATTTTTGTGTGAAAGAATTTTCAACAGAAAATTTTTTTTTCAACAGAAAAATTTTTGTATAAAAAAATTTACTATAGAAAAATTTTTGTATAAAAAAATTTTCTATAAAAAAATTTTTGTATAAAAAAATTTTCTATAGAAAAATGTTTGTATAAAAAAATTTTCTATAGAAAAATTTTTGTATAAAAAAATTTTCTATAGAAAAATTTTTGTATAAAAAAATTTATTATAGAAAAATTTTTGTATAAAAAAATTTTCTATAGAAAAATTTTTGTATAAAAAAATTTTCATATAGAAAAATTTTTGTATAAAAAAATTTTCTTTAGAAAAATTTTTGTATAAAAAAATTTTCTATAGAAAAATTTTTATATAAAAAAGTTTACTATAGAAAAATTTTTGTATAAAAAATTTTCTATCGAAAAATTTTTGTATAAAAAAAATTTCTATTGAAAAATTTTTGTATAATAAAATGTTTCTTTAGAAAACAATTTCTATAGAAAAATTTTTGTATAAAAAAATGTTTCTTTAGAAACAATTTTTCTATAGAAAAATTTTTGTATAAAAAAATTTTCTATAGGAAAATTTTTGTATAAAAAATCTTTCTAAAGAAAAATTTTTGAATACAAAAATTTTCGTTCGAAAAATTTTTGTATAATAAATTATTTTCTATAGAAAAATTTTTGTATAAAAAAATTTTTGTATAAAAAAATTTTCTATAAAAATATAAATTTTTGTATAATAAAATGTTTCTTTAGCAAAAAATTTTCTATAGAAAAATTTTTGTATAAAAAAATGTTTGTTTAGAGAAAATGTTTCTATTGAAATCAAGATAAAAAATTGTCCATAGAAAAATTTTTGTATAAACAAATTTCTATAAAAAGTTTTTGTATAAAAAAATTTTCTATAGAAAAATTTTTCTATAAAAAATGTTTCTATCGAAAAATTTTTGTATAATAATATGTTTCATTAGAAAAAAATTTCTATAGAAAAATTTTAGTATAAAAAAATGTTTCTTTAGAAAAAAATTTTCTATAGAGAAATTTTTGTATAAAAAATTTTCTTTAAAAATATAAATTTTTGTATAATAAAATGTTTCTTTAGAAAAATGTTATATAAAAAATGTTTCTTTTGAAAAAATGTTTTATTAAAAATAAAATAAAAAATTGTCCATAGAAAAATTTTTGTATAAAAAAATTTCTATAGAAAAATTTTTGTATAAACAAATTTTCTATGAAAAAGATTTTGTATAAAAAATTGTTTCATACAAAAGTTTTTCTAAACAAACATTTTTCTATAAAAAATTTCTATAGAAATTTTGTATTGAAAAATTTTTGTAGAAAAAAATTTTCTATAGATAAATTTTTATAAAAACAAATTTTCTACAGAAAAATTTTTGTTTAAAAAAATTTTCTATAGAAAAATTTTTGTATAAAAGAATTTTCTATAGAAAAATTTTTGTATAAAAAAATTTTCTATAGAAAAATTTTTGTATAAAAAAAATTTCTATAGAAAAATGTTTGTATAAAAAAAATGTCTATAGAAAAATTTTTGTATAAAAATATTTTCTATAGAAAAATGTTTGTATAAAAATATTTTCTATAGAAAAATTTTTGTGTAAAAAAATGTTTATAGAAAAATCTGATCTAAATTGTGGATAATCCTCCTGAAGAGATGGCTTAACCTTTCATCGAAACGCGGCTTTGTATCAATAAATTGGTCTGTTACATTAATAAATAAATGTAACAGATTTGGGATCAAATGCGAATACTCTTCTTTTTGAATAATATTTACATCCCGACTATTTTGTTGTTTTTTTTAAAATTTTTAAATAAAAAAATTTTCTATAAAAAAATGTTTGTATAAGAACATTTTCTATAGAAAAATTTTCTTTAACAAAATTTTCTATAGAAAAATTATTTTTTTTTAATTGAAGCAATTTTTCTCTGTGTATTTGTTGCCAATATTTCGACCATAACATCTGATATTTTTAAGGTTGTGGTAGTTCTTGTTCATATTTCCCATATCTCTACCAACTGCCATTTTACTCGTAATATCAACCACAAACATCAAAAACATTAAAATTTACCAAAAAAATAAAAGATATACACACACAAACACACCAGTAAACATCCTGACTGCCTTGGTTTGATTTCATGTAATTTCTCACATTCACACACTTTTATTCTGACATTCGTTCATGTAATATTGCACGTTCATTTATTCCTTCGCTCCATTCATACATTCGCTACATGTGTCTGTACTTCAATTTTGTTCATCATACTCGTATCAGTCTTAACGTACAGTGATTGATGACATTTCGAATAAGCGATGATTGATGCTTATTTCACACATTTTTGCATCCTTTCGTCTCATCTTATCATCATCGTCATCATCCACATCCTTAAAGGTCTTTAGTAGTTTTCCGTTAGAATTGTATACCTACCCGAAAAAAACAACAACATAAGTAATAAATAGCAACAACAAATAACATTGAATAACACAATTTGCACGAATATGGTACTTATTTTACTTTAACTTTTGTTTTCTTACTTGTGTTGGATATCCTGTTCGTCGCATACACTATCTCACATTATCAGACTCGAATTGGTTTTATAAACACGTGAAGTTATTAATATGTACATTATGGTTTCAAGGATAAAACGTGTGTTTTCGTTTGTGTATTGCGAAAAATATAAGCAGCGAGTTATGATAAGATTTTATCAAAAATTATTTTTTTATGCGAAAAATAACAAAGAATTTAATATATGATTTTACCGATTACAATTTTTTCAGTTGACTTGGCGATATCCATATGTTTGGCTGTTTTTCCATGGATACGGACTCAAATTTTCAAAAAAAGTGCCGTTCTGTATTCAAAAAGTTTTGGTTCCGAAATGTATGCTACTAAATTTCTAACATATTGGTCTACATTGAGTCCAAAAATGATCATAATACCTTGTTTAGTTTTTAAAATTTTTGGATAAAATGATAAAGTAATGTTAAAATATTACATAATTTTTTTACAAAAACTGTACTCAAAAGCAAGTCATTCCAAGCCACTCCAAGATATCAATACCACTTTTTTAAAACGATTTGTTTTTGTCTTAGAATAGACCTTTGTACGAGGTTCGCCAGTTGCTGTCCACTCAGATGACGATAATTTTGATTACAAAAGTAAGCTAAAATCGCCCATTTTCACTTTCCTATCAATCAAAATAATTTTATCATCTTTGGGTTCTGCAACATCGGTATCTCTAGGTCATATTTAATGTCAGCAAAATAACGGATTATTGATGTTTCTGGCGGAGTATAGTCCCCATAACCAGGCGTAGGCAGCCCATACCACCAGAAGCCAAAGACTTTTGAAAAATTTTCGTAAATACCACGATCATTAAAAGTATTCAGTTGAGATTTGGATGTTAGTAAAGTCGGTTGGTGCCGCTTTATTGAAGAAAATACAAAAACAAAATAAACAAGAAACAAAATCAAAATCCAATTTATAGCAACAACTGTTTGAAAAAACAGAGAACTATAATCACATTGTTGTCACAATTTTTCGATACAAACCTTTTTTATTGAAAATTTTTCGATAAAAATATTTGTCTATAGAAAAATTTTTAATAAACAAATTTTCTTTCAAAAAAATTTAATAACATATTTTATAGATACAAACTCCTAGACAACATTTTTTGATAAAAAAATTTTTAATAAAAAAAATTTCCTAGAAAAAAATTTTTGATAAAAAAATTTTGTATACAAAAATTTTCTATTGCAAAATTTGTGATAAAAAAAAATTTGCATAGAAATATTTTTGATAAAAATATTTTGTATAAAAAAAAGTTTGATAAACAAATTTTCTGTGGAAAAATTTTTGCTTAGATAATTTTGTGTAGAAAAATTTTTGATCAACAAATTTTCAATACAAACAAATAAGAAAATGCTATAGTCGGTCAAGCCCGACCACGCCATACCCTTCACCACTAAGGTCAAAAGTGTTATTTTTTCTGTATAAAGACAAATATTTGCTAAATTTTGCCATCATACAAACATTTTCTCAAAACTTTTATATTTAAGCTGCTTCCGACATTTATATGAGAGCTAGGGTCAAATGTGGACCGATTATCTCGAAATTTGGCAAATTGATTACAGTTATAATTATGTATGTAAAAAATAAACTTAAAATTCAAATTATCTTCAGATTTACGAGCTTTTTAGTGATTTTTGTCTCATTTAGTGCGTTTTTAAAGAAAAGTTTGTATGGGAGCTATAGTCAAATGTAGACCGATTTTAACGAAACTTGGTACAGTGATTTAAGTTGACATAAGCAGTATTTAGTTTAAATTTTATGAAAAAATATTGATATTTGTGGCCAATATATCAATTCCGGGAAGTGGGACCTATAGGAGGTACCATAAATAATGGACCGATTTTGACGAATTTCAATAGCCATGGTTCCAAAAAATGATCTGTGCCAAATTTCATCAAATTATCTTTCGAATTGCGACCTGTAGTTTGATTACAAGGTTTACATGTGGGTCCAGCCAGCCAGACGAACGGACGGACATCGCTAAATCGACTCAGAAAGTGATTCTAAGCCTATTGGTATACTAAAAGGTGGGTCTAAGACAAATATTTCCATGCGTTACATACATCAGGTGAAGGGTATAAAAATGTCTATAAAAATTCTCTACACAAAAATTTTTTATAAAAGAATGTTTGATTAGCAAATTTACAATAGAAAATTTTTTATAAATATAAATTTTGCTATAGAAAATTTCTATAGCAAAATTTTTGATAAAAAAATTTTCTATAGCAAAATTTTTGAAACAAAAATTTTCTATAAAAAACTGACCATACAAGCCTAAAGGTAACCCCTTATGAAATCAAAAAAAAATTTTTGATCAAAAAATTTTCTATAGAAATTTTTTGATAAAAAAATTTTGTATAGAAAAATTTTCTATAGCAAAATTTGTGACAGAAGAATTTTGTATAAAAATAATTTTGATAAAAATATTTTGTATAGAAAAATTTTTCATTAAAAAAATTTCCTATAGAAAAATTTTTGATAAAAAAATTTTGTATAGAAAATTTTTGATCAAAAAATTTTCAATAAAAAATTGTCTATAGAAAATATTTTTATAAAAACATTTTTGGTTAGCAACTTTACAATATCAAAATTTTTGATAAAAAAATTTTCTATAGCAAAATTTTTAATACACAAATTTTTTATAGCAAAATTTTTGATACAAAAACTTTGTATAGAAAAATTTTTGATAAAAAAATTTTCTAGCGAAAAATGTTTGATCGAAAACTTTTTTATAGGAAAATTTGTGATCAAAAACTTTTCTATAGAAAAATTTGTGATCAAAATATTTTCTATTGAAAACTTTTTCATCAAAAAATTTTCTATAGAACAATTTTTGATCAAATAATTTTCTATGGAAAAATTTTAAATAAAAAATTGTTTAAAAAATTTTGAAAAATTTTCTATAGAAAAACTTTTGATAAAAAAATACCTAAAATCGTTTTTCAAATAAAATTAATTTCTTCAAATTAATTTCTTTAAAAAAATTTTCTATAGAAAAATTTTTAATAAAATGATTTTTTTCAAAAAATAACAACAGTGAAGGTAGATGAAAACTGAAAAATGTTTGTTTTTGTTCAGTCGATAATCTACGCTTTTACTTTTGGTTTATGAACATAATTCGTAATAGTTATGTTTATAAATTTAGTAATAATGCAAGGTTTTCGATCTGTCTAAATTGGGGATAATCCTCCTGAAGAGATGGCTTAACCAACCATCGAAACGAGTCGGGGAATTTGGTTTCTCCGCAAACATTTTTTGTCTTTTTATCAATAAATTGGTCTGTTACATTAATAATAAATGTAACAGATTTGGGTTCAAATGCAAATACACTTCTTTTTGAGTAAAATGATTTTCGATAGAAAAATTTTTGATAACAAAAATTCCTATAAAAAAAATTTTTGATCAAAAAAACAATTCTATAAAAAAAATTTTGACAAAAAAAAATTTCTAGCTGAATATAAAAAAAATATTCTTTGAAAATTTTTCTATAGAACAAATTTCATACTAAAAATTTTCCCATACAAAAAATTTTATATAGAAAATTTTTCTATGCAAAAAATTTTATATGGACAATTTTTTTAATTTAATGTAGAAAAGTTTTCTATACAAAGAAATTTATATGGAAAATTTGTTTATTCAAGAAATTTTGTATGAAAAATTCTTCTACAAAAATATTTTTGTAGAAGAAATTTTCATATAAAATCTTTTGAACACAAAAATTTCCTAAATTAAAAAGTTTTACTGTAGTGTATTGCATTAAGATCCCAATTCATTACAATTATTTATTATTGTAATAAATAGTTTTTTGATAAAACCAAAAAATGTTGGTGGGGAAACATTTCCTCGACGCGTTTTGATGGTTGATTAGAAAATCTCATCACGAGGATTATGCCTAATTCTAGACAGAGCGAAAACCACACTATATATATTATATTGAGGGACAAAATAAATACGAATTATTGTTGTGTCCAACAAATATAAACATAAAGCGTAGATTATCATCCGAACAGAATTTTCCATACAAACTTTTTTGTATAGAAAAATTTTCTACATAAATTTATTTGCATCGAAAAATTTTCCATCCAAATATTTTTATATAGAAAAATTGTCGGTAAAAAAATTTTAATAGAAAATTTCACTACAAAAACATTTTGTATCTAATAGTTTTCTATAGAAAAAAATTGATATGGCTAATTTTCTACAGAAACAATTTGAAATGAAAAAATTTTCCATAGAAAAAATTTTTTTTTAATTTTCTGTAGAAAAAAGTTTATATAGTACAATTTTTTATTATTTCGATCCAAAATTTTGATACTGTTAATTCCAATATATATATTCACCACTTTTCTAGCCAAAATCTGCATTTCGGCACTTAACTTCAGGTAAAAATCGCCAAAATGCAGATAAATCGGAAAATCTGGCATTCCTGCTTTCAAGCTATTGTTTTTGAAAAGGTTTTTCGAAGGTTAATATGTATAAGGCCTTTGAGTTATTGATAGCGATTTTTGTTAAAAATTTCAGAATCTTTATAAATCAACACTACAATATTTATATATTTAAAAATATAAAAATCACTTCTATTTTAGCCATGAGATTCTTGGCACATAAATGCCAAACAATCATTGAAATGCATAACTGATATGAAATCCTCTTTACTTGTTGTACGAGTATGTCAGGCAGATTTAATGCTCGTGTGAATTTTAGCAACAATTTAACACCTGTTCACAAATAAACACATACACACACACACACACATATAAATACAAACAAACTACAAGGATATATTGCATAAATACATAAATACCCATATCATATACTCGTACTAGCCTTTTCCCTGCTTAATCTATTCAAAAATAATACATACAAATTTAAACATTTATGTTTGCAAAAGGGCAATTGTATTTTTTGGTTGGCTGGATCAATTACACAAAACTTTTACGTCTGCGGCTTGCGGATTAATGCCAAACTCGTACTCTTTATTCGGTATTGATATGTACAAAATCAAAAATAACATCAACAACATTAACATCAATGAAAAGGTCAGTCAGTCCAAGGGGCAAGACAAAGTTTCACCCAAAAAGAAAACAACAACAGGAACAATTTTCGTTCAAAATGAAAAACGAAAAGAACAAGAAATGAAAACAAAGAAAAACATTAAAATAACATTTGAGGTGGAACCAACCAAACAAAAAAACCAAAAAAAAGGGTTCACAGGCTGGAACGACCGATGGCCATAATCTGGTCAAAACAAGAAAAACATTTTTGTTTTCTACATTTGTTGTAGTCCAATGTTTAACGCGAATTGCCACTCAAGATATTTAATGGCTCAGTGGACACATGAAGACAGACCTCAAGCCCACAGAACTAACGTACATACAAATGCCAGGAAAAAATCAATCAACCATTCATTCATCCATACATAAATTTATATAAATTTTTTTTTTCCGGAATTGTTTAAAACTTGTTCTTACTTCCTTATAAAAATCACACCCCCGATAACGCCTGACTTAATTTAATGTTCATGAGCCTGATGATGATTTTAATCGTTTTCATCAAAAAAACATTTTTTTCTTTTTTTGTATTAAACGTATTTCTTATTTTCGAATTTGGTTAAATTTGTAATGCTATTTAGTGGTTATGAAAGGGTTGTTCAGAGGGGAAAGGGATGTTTTCACAACTATCGCAAATTTTTAAACAAACACACGCTTAGCTCTTGGTTTCTTGTTGACTCACGTAAGGGTTCAAAAATCAATTGATTGATCATTTTTAAATTGTTTATTTTTGTAGAAAATTTTATGTTTGTCCTTAAAACCAAATAGGGAAAATAATTTAAACGGCTTAAGTGTGACTTGGACAAACAAATTATTTCTGGCACATGTCCTTCCTTTTAGTTGTTTTGTATAAGCGTTTGTTGCTGGAGGAGATTTTTGAAAGTTTTTAACGACTTTTATTGAAAATCAATTTAACTTAAGCAAAGAAATTAATTGGATTAAGATAAAGTTAGCCCACAATAATAATAAAGAAAAACAAGTAAGAAAGTGCTATAGTCGGTCAAGCCCGACCATACGATACCCTTCACCACTAAGGTCAAAGGTGTTTTTTTCCTGTATAAAGTCAAATATTTGCTAAGTTTTGCCATCATACAAACATTTTATCAAAACTTATATATTTAAGCTGTTTCCGTCATTTGGACTTATATGAGAGCTAGGGTCAAATGTGGACCGATTATCTCGAAATTTGGCAAATTGATAACAATTGTTACAAGAATTATGTATGTAAAACAAAAAAACTTAAAATTCTTATTATTTTCAGATTTACGATCGTTTTAGTGATTTTTATCTCATTTAGTGCGTTTTGATAGAATAGTTTGTATGGGAGCTATGGTAAAATGTGGACCGATTTCAATGAAATTTGGTATCGTGATTAAGGTTTACATAAGCTGTATTTGTTTTAAATTTCATAAAAAAAAGTATTGATACTTGTGGCCAATATATCAATTCTGGGAAGTGGGACCTATGGGAAGTACCTTAAATAATAGACCGATTTTGACAAATTTCAATAGCCAGGGTCCTACTATCAAAGCAATGATTTGTGCCAAATTTCATCAAATTATCTTTAGAATTGCGATCTGTACTTTGGTTTGCATGTACATGGTTTGCATGGGGGTCCAGCCGTCCAACCAGACGGATGGACGAACTGACAGTGAAAGTGATTCGAAGCCTATTAGTATACTAAAAGGTCTAAATACCTATTCCACCTATGGTGGTGAAGGGTATTATTAGGAATCTTTTCATATGCGTTCAAACAAATGTGATATATTGAAATTCAAAAAAGGTCAATACTTTAAACCGTTTCGCCATACATGCGATTTGAATTCGACGAATTTTGCTAAAATTGTATTATTTGGTCATAATTTAAGGCGATGCTTGGTAACTTGTACTTGTATTCTACTTTAATAAAACTCTTGATAAATATTATTATCCATTCTATGTAAAATGTACAAGAAATTCGATAAGACTAAACCTTTCCCAGGGGTCAAATATCATAATTTGTTTTTGTTTTTTTTTTTTTTTTAATATAAATACAAAATTTAATGGATTTATAAGAGAATTTCGATAAAAGTAATTATTAAGTAATAAAACATGGTTAAGTCTTTTATAATTTTTTTTATAATTTAACCTTTGAAGGACGTGGGTTCTACATTATGACAAAAACAATGGGTCATTGAAGGTTAAAATCCAGTTTTTGTTTACAAAATAACTTAATATTGTACTTTTGAGAATTTTTGTCGAAACTTGCTACAAAATTTATAAAATTTCGTGATTTTGTAGTTAAAAGTAAAAAAAAAGCCTAAATTTTTATTTTGAAAAAAATTCAGAATTTATTCCCCATAGACTGGGATATTGTTCATCAATAGCATTATTCAATTAAACAAAAATAAAAATTTAACAAGCATCTACTCAAATTATGACCAAGTAATAACATTTTGGCGAAAACATTAATTTACCTATTTTAAAAATAATTGGTGTTAATTTGGTATGCCTAGACTTATGATGGTTATCCTTTATCTCAACTATGGACACTGACCTCTTCGTGGTATCACCCGGGGAAATACGTTAACACCCATTAATGTAGTGAGCTGACACGTGTCGCAATTTCTTCCATAAGAACAATAAAAATATAGGCGGACTAATAACCCACTCCTGGAAAAAACAATTGCTTTAAAAAAGAAAAAAATTAAAAAAAAGGCTCCACTAATCTTAGAAGTAGAGGAAAATCTTTCAAAGCTTGGTCTATGACATTGGAGAATATGCGCACAAGATCGAAGCGCATAGAATTCTTAAATATGCTCGGCCTTTGACCTTAACAGGTTGTAAGTAATATTTATTAAACAGAATTTGGAAAAAATTAAAAAAACGGGTTTTGAAACCAACCTATGAATAATGCACCTGTTTCGAATGTAAAAAAAAAATACAAAATTAAACTAAAGAATTCAAAAAATACTGAATGTAAGCAATTTTTTAATCAATAAATATGTATAATGCAAGAAAAATTAAAAGACGGATTAAAATTACATACTTCTTATATTGCTATCATATTGACCTCACACTTTGGCGTCATGTCGGCAAGGGTTAACGTTATCCAAATGCAATAATATTTCATATTTCGATTATTGTGAAAAGGAAAAAACTAGAGGGAGTGCGTATCCGTATTAAAAAAAAAACAAGTAAGAAAGCGCTATAGTCGGTCAAGCCGACCATACGATACCCTTCACTACTAAGGTCAAAGGTGTTATTTTTCGTGTGTAAAGACAAATATTTGCTAAATTTTGCCATCATACAAACATTTTCTCAAAACTTATATATTCAACCTGTTTCCGTCATTTGGACTTATATGAGAGCTATGGTCAAATGTGGACCGATTATCTCGAAATTTGGCAGATTAATTACAGTTGTTACAAAAATTATGTATGCAAAAAATAGACTCAAAATTTCCATTATCTTTAGATTTACGAGCGTTTTAGTGATTTTTTGTCTCATTTAGTGCGTTTTTAAAGAAGAGTTTGTATGGGAGCTATGGTCAAATGTGGACCGATTTCAACAAAATTTGGTACAGTGATTTTAGTTGACATAAGCAGTATTTGTTTTAAATTTCATGAAAAAAATTGATATTCGTGGCCAATATAGCAATTCCGCGAAGTGGGACCTATGGGAGGTACCATAAATAATGGACCAATTTCAATAGCCATGGTCCCATTATCAAAAAAATGATCTGTGCCAAATTTCATCAAATTATCTTTAGAATTGCGACCTGTAGTTTGATTACAAGGTTTATATGGGGGTCCAGCCAGCCAGCCAGCCGGCCAATCAGCCGGCCAGCCAGCCGTCCAGCCAGCCAGACGGACGGACGGACGGACATCGCTAAATCGACTCAGAAAGTGATTCTAAGCCTATTGGTATACTAAAAGGTGGGTCTAAGACAAATATTTCTATGCGTTACAAACATCAGCACAAACTTATAATACCCTTTCCACCTATGGTGGTGAAGGGTATAATAAATAAATATTAATCCCATACAAGTATGGAACTGTCCAGTGTTGTGGTTTTGTATTTATATCTGTTTAGTTTTTGACAACAATCTGCATTCAAAATTTTCTCAACTCATTTTTCAACCGCATATCACTTAAGATGTTTATGAATATACAAAAAGTACAGATGTAATCGTGTATGGTTTCTTTGTTGGTTGCAGTGTGTGTGTCAAAATATGTAATCTTAAGAAACGTGCTATGCAAAACCATTTGATCGCTTAATGTTCAAGTATTAGTCTCGGCTTATCTGCAGTGTCGAATGACTCCGGCGCATAAGTCAGGCCAAATTAAACAGATGTCATAATTAATGTTGATTTGAGGACATCTTCAATTTGTCTGATATAAAAAACCTCAAATCGCACGATCTCGGTGTCCACTTCAAATTAATTTCACTTGGGAGGAACATACCATAAAATCTCGCATTAAGAATATAATATAAAGTATGAACTGTATGGTACTTAGCACGTACATATTGTTTTTGTCCTGATAATCAAATTTAAAAAGATTATGGTAATCACCAAAATAATGTCCTAAGACAATAGTGGCTTTGCCAACATATGGACCAATAACGCCGGCATCTCAAAATTCAAACATTGGACACTCTTTTATCTCAGTTTCTACTTTACCGGAATAGATAAAATAGTTTAATTTTGTATGTGTTCTTAAATTCTATATACACTAGTCGGTATACCTATTTTGACATACCAGTTGTTTTCTTCTTTTTTATTTCCGGTCATGCAATTAAAAAAATGATTTGAAAGTATTGAAAATAGTAAAATATATATATATATTTTTTTTTTTTTTTTTAATTTAGGACCAGCAATCAGGCGATGACCCCTACTTATGCGATGCATTGTATTGGAACTAGGAAAATAGGTTATGGGAAGGAGGATAGATGGAGTAGTGTTTGTGGACATTTGATTTGAATTTACCTATATTGCAACTGGCAGGGAAAACTTCTGCGGGGAGAGAATTCCACATACGAACTGTACGGCTAAAGAACGAATTTTCTCTGTAGTGTGTTGTTCGGTCTACCGGCCAATCGACCACAAAGGAATGAGCTCTAGCAGAATGACGTGTATTGCGTAAAAATGTCCGAGTTTCGGGAACAAGTTCCCTGATTTCGTTAGAGCAAATTCCAAAGTAGTAACGATAGAACAGTGTGACACAACCCACATTGCGACGGTGCTCAAGTGAATCAATAGAGTTGGATACCCTACTGTCACCGATGAGCACTTTCGCCCTCTCCTGCACTCGGTCGAGAAGCTCCAAAATAGACTTTGAAGCACCGGCCCATACATGAGAGTTGTATTCCATTTTCGGTCGGATGTAGGTGGTGTAAATAGTAAGGAGATCAGATGAAGTGAAGTATCTCTTGCACCGTTTTAGAAAACCGAGACACTTGAATGCTTCTTTTGACACATGAAAGATATGCTTTGACCAACGGACATCACATTGAATTCTCATGCCTAGAACATCAAGAGCATCTGATTCCTCAATATGTACACCACCCATTAATACAGATGAAGTAACATGGTTTGCCGTGCGTTTATGCGTAAGCACACAACATTGAGTTTTCCGCGCATTAAAATCAACTCTATTCGGACGACCGCATTCCGAAATTGTTTCTAAATAGCGGTTTAATGATTCATTCATGTTTTGTCTCATAGCGTCCACCTCGAGGAGGCTTGGCCTACGATTGAATGAAATACAAATGCTTTGTATTATTTTTATTTAATTGAAACTAAAAAGGAAATTTCAGGATGTGGCAAAAATATTTTGACATGTTTTTACAGACCGTATTTAAAAAAATTGGGAACTTCTAGGTCAACAAAATTTAATAACAAGTAAGAGTGTTACATTCGGCTGTGCCGAATCTTGTATAGCCATCATCAAGTTGTACGAGAGTGCAGCTAATTTAAAATGTTGACCAAATGTGGTATTGTTGGTAATATATTTAGACTGAATTCGGTTGCAGTGGTATAGTTACTATAGTTCAACATTAAAAAGTATCTAAGTGGTTTCCCAAGTAATTACCTTGGACAAAATGCTGTTCCATAACCGAATATAGTTTCATATTAATAAGCTGTTTCGTTGTGCCATAAACATGTTGATAGCAACACGGCAGGTTCATATATTTTGTTAGAAGTTCCTATTGCATATACCGTGTATAATGTCTGGACCTAACATTGATTGATAGCTATCTAATTTCGTAGATGCAATCTTAATATACTGAATGTACCTCCAAATCTTTTCGATTGTAGATATAAAAAGGGGATGTTATATATATAAGAACTACAGCCAAATATTGACCAATTGTTACAAAATTTAATATACTGGCTGGTATTAGTATAAAGTTTGTTTGTGCACAATTTAGTGGCCATAGCTGACATAGTTTATAATTTAATAGCTTTTAACTGGCGTTTGTGGCATTTTAGTGGTTACCGGGAGCGGTTTTTATATGAAAGCTATGGTCAAAAATGGACCGATTCCTATAAAATTTGACGTACTGACTAAAAGTTGCATAAAACTTCTCTGCTCTAAATTTAGTAGTCATAGATTTTAATTTTTTTTTTTGAATTTATTAACATAAATGTGATTCCCGGGGCAGGGTTATATGGGAGATCTAAGTAAATGTGAACCGATTTTATCCATTTTCAGCACACAATTTCTATAACATATTGAAAATACTTTTGCTAAATTTTGTCTCTCTAGCTCTTGTAGTTAAGGAAGTATCGCGCTTTGCTCTAACGGAAAGACGGACTTTAACCGTGTTTTCTTTTTGTATTTTTGTGTTCCCGTAAATTTTTTATATGGTAGCTATAATTTTTCACACTGGCTGGCATTCATATAAGACTTCCTTTAGTAAAATTTTGTTGCTATAACCCTTTTCGTTAAGGCGCTATCGTGCTTTTAACTGACGGAAAGACGGACATAAACCCCCTTTTCTTTTTGTATTTTTGTGTTTCCGTAAGTTTTTTATATGGGAGCTATGGTCAAATGGTTACCGATTGTGAAAATTTTGCACATTCGTTGGCACCGACATAAGACTACCTAGTACTAAACTTAGTGGTTATATCTGTTATAGTTTTAGATTTATTGGCATTTACGTGTATTTTAGGTGAAATTTTGGCTGTTTCCGTAAGTTTTTTGTATGGGAGCTATGACTAATGTGAGCCGATTTTGATGAAATTTTACGTGCTATATAAAGCTTATGAAAAACTTCTATATCCGAAATTTTCATTCATCATAGCTATTATAGTTTGTTGTTTATTAGCAAATAAGCGATTAGCGTAGGCGAGGTTATACGGGAGCTATGGTCAAATGTTAACGGATTTTGCCCAATTTCAATACCAACATTTTCTCATAGATAAAAAATGGTTTTACTAAGTTCCAGTGAGCTAGCTCCTTTCGTTTAGGCGTTATCGTGATTTCAACAGACATACGGATAGACAGACGGACAGACAGACGGACAGACAGACGGACAGACAGACGGACAGACAGACGGACACCGCTCAATCGTCTTAGAATTTCATAAGGATTCAGAATATATATCGTTTTTGATTTTTGAGCCAATATTAAGGAAATTACAAACGGAATGACAATCTCAATATACCCCCCATTCTTTTTGATGGTGGGTATAAAAAGGGTTTTTCAAAAATTTTGGGACGACAAATATTTAATTTACAAATTTTACTATAGTATATTGCACTAAGATCCCAATTTATTACAATTACATATTTATTTTTGTAATAAATGGTTTTTTGATAAAACCAAAAAATGTTGGTGGGGAAACCTTTCCCTTCTTAGAGCAATACACTACAGTAAAACTTTTTAATTAAATGCTTGACGTTCAAAATTTTTGAAGAACCCTTTTTAATAAATATACGGCTGCACCAGTGCCAAGTTTTAAAACAAACTTATGTTAATTTATATCTTTTTTTGAACCCCTTTTTAGCATTTTTGGCTTAGTCGCCAACAAACCAACAACAAAAGTGTGGGAAATAAAGAAATAATAAAACTGAAAAATGTTTGTGTGTGTCTTCGCTTTATGTTGATATTCGCTTTATGTTGATATTTGTTGGACACAATAATAATTCGTATTTATTCTGTTGACGGCTCCATGTGCCAACATCAATATTTAAGAGTGCATGTGCATTTCCCTCCGGCGATAGATTGATCGGAGAAGCATTCATTTTCCAACAGGAAAATAAGAGGAAAATGATCACAAAATTTATAACAGAGGCTGGTGTTCAAATCGACTAGAGCATTCTATATATGAATGCAAATTTGACAGATGTAGCTTTAATCAGATAACCGTTATTAATTTTCCTCTTATACTTCAAATTCCTGAAATTTTATGTTTTAAGCTGCAATATTTTTGTTAATTGTATTCAAAAACAATTAAAATTGTAACTTTGAGGGTACAAAAACTGGTAGGTCAGTTCTTTGGGATTTATCCAAAGTGATAAGCCCAATAATATTGGCATAATTCGATGTGGAAGTAACATAATGTCGATCGGTTATCTTATTACCCTACCCATTATTAAGCCGTACCCGACATATGAATTCCTAAATATTGTTTAATTTGTTTGTTTTTAAAAAATGAATATAAATGCGCTTAATTAGTCAATCAACAGAAAATAATTTTGTTTTGAATATTGTTTTTAAAATATCGGTTTTCTTCCAAGAAAAAGAAAGCAACCCTCGAAAGCTCCAGGCACTGTTTTTGAAGCTTTAAAAGTATTTTTATAACATTCGCAAGCACAGCGGAAAAATATTAAACTAAAATGAAAAATCGATACAAGTTTTTCATAACAAGCTTTCAAAAGTTCTTGATAGCAAATCAACCCTCAAACATTTAACACCCCCATATATAACAGTTTATAATAATGAGTAATGTTAAAAAGTCCCTTTTAAGCAAGGACTCAAACCATCAGCTGTTTACTTAGAAATAAAAAAATACGCTGTTAATAATAAACGATACGAAAAAATGTTAAAAAGGAATTGCCATATAAACTTTAAACAGGAAATGTTAAACTATTTTAATTCTTTTCTTCAACTAGTTCTTTTATATTAAAAAAATAAAATATACATATATTAATTTTGAAAGTAACTTAATATCAAACGATTGTAGTAGTATCTCCTTCATCACTGCGTAATTTCACATCACCATTTGGCACTTTGTTAGAAGTATCTTCTTTAGGTTTATAAGGGGAAGCAAAATCTTTCAGGGCAATTGTTGTGGGTTTAGCTGGAGAAATGCAAAAGATTTTTGGAGGAGCTGTTTTGGGTCTTATAAGACTGCGTCGCAAACGTTTGTGTGACAAACGCCATAGCTTATGACGATTTGAGGCTTTAGGAAAGCGTTCGTACTTTTTAAAGTTCAACTTGCCCTCAGCCACCAATTTGTTGCGTTGCTGCTCCCAATCCTGTAATAATGGAAGTAAATAATATATTTTTTTTGATTTAATTTTGTATAAAAAGTGTCTTACATACCTGCATATTTTTGTCACTGCTTAAACGCATTTGTATGACATTATAATTATTTAGCATATAAGTTACCAGCCACTGCATACCAGCTTTTAAATTTGTATTCATATTTTCTTCTCCGATTTCTGTTCTGGGATCATAGCAACATAATTTAATGCTGCTGCCATAGGATATGGCCATTTTTTGTATGCGAAACGCATTTTCTATGTCGTACAATTGAATGCTTTCATCGGCTAGATCCGCTTTGGTGGCCACCAAAAGGATGGGTTTGGCCATTATGTAGGGATTTTTTAATAGATTTTGCAGAATTTTAAAGGACTTTTTTAACTCCTCATATTTTGAGGATAAGTCGAAGCAGTAAATAATGGACATTGTCTGTAATGAGCAAATTGAAATAAAGACTAAATTATAATATTTTTTCTATTTTTTCAAAACTTTTAAGGAAATTTTCAAATCGTCACTATTTATAGGGAAATTTTTTAAATTTTACTATTTGTAGGGAAATTTTCAAAATTTCACTATTTATAAGGAAATTTTTAAAAATTTACTATTTATGGGAAAATTTTCAAAATTTCACTATTTATAGGGAAATTTTAAAAATTTCACTATTTATAGGGAATTTTTCAAAATTTCACTATCTTTAGGGAAATTTTCAAAATTTCACTTTTTTAGGGAAATTTTCTAAATTTCACTCTTTAAAGGGAAATTTTCCAAATTTCACTATTTATAGGGAAATTTTCAAAATTTCACTATTTAGAGGGAAATTTTCAAAATTTTACTATTTATAGGGGAATTTTTCAAAATTTCACTTTTTATAGGGGAATTTTCAAAATTTCACTTTTTATAGGGAAATTTTCAAAATTTAACTTTTTTTAGGGAAATTTTCAAAATTTCACTTTTTATAGGGAATTTTTCAAAATTTCACTATTTATAGGGAAATTTTCAAATATCGCTATTTATAGGGAAATTTTCAGAATTTCACTATTTATAGGGAAATTTTCAAAATTTCACTATTTATAGGGAGATTTTTAGAATTTCACTATTTATAGGGAGGAAATTATTTTATATGGAAATTTTTAAAATTTATCTATTTTTATAGTGAAATTTTTAAAAGTTGTCAATTTTTATAGGGAAATTTTTAAAATTTGTCGATTTTTATAGGGAAATTTTTAAAACTTGTCTATTTTTTTAGGGAAATTTTTAAAATTTGTCTATTTTTATAAGGAAATTTTTAAAATTTGTCTATTTTTATAGGGGAATTTTTAAAATTTGTCTATTTTTATAGGGAAAATTTTTAAAATTTGTCTATTTTTATAGGAAAATTTTTAAAATTTGTCTATTTTTATAGGAAAACTTTTAAAATTTGTCTATTTTTATAGGAAAATTTTTAAAATTTGTCTACTTTTGTACGAAAAATTTTTAAATTTGTCCAATTTTACAGGAATATTTTTAAAATTTGTCTATTTTTGTTGGAAAATTTTTAAAATTTATCGATTTTTATACGGGAGATTTTTAAAATTTGTCTATTTTATAGGGAAATTTTTTAAATTTGTCAATTTTTATAGTGAAATTTTTAAAAGTTGTCTATTTTAATAAGGAAATCTTTAAAATTTGTCTACTTTTATAGAGAAATTTTTAAAATTTGTCTATTTTTATAGGGAAATTTTAAAAATTTGTCTATTTTTATAGGGACATTTTTTAAAATTTGTCTATTTTTATAGGGAAATTTTTAAAATTTGTCTATTTTTATAGGGAAATTTTTAAAATTTATCAATTTTTATAGGGAAATTTTTAAAATTTGTATATTTTTATAGGAAAATTTTTAAAACTTGTATATTTTTATAGGAAAATTTTTAAAATTTTTCAATTTTTATAGGGAAATTTTTAAAATTTGTCTTTTTGTATAGGAACATTTTTAAAATTTGTCTATTTTGATAGGGAAATTTTTAAAATTTGTCTATTTTTATAGGGACATTTTTAAAATTTGTCTATTTTTATAGAGAAATTTTTAAAATATGTCTATTTTTTATAGGGAAATTTGTAAAACTTGTCTATTTTTATTGGGAAATTTGTAAAATTTGTCTATTTTTAAAGGGAAATTTGTAAAATTTGTCTATTTTTATAGGAAAGTTTTTAAAATTTGTCTATTTTTATAGGAACGTTTTTAAAATTTGTCTATTTTTATAGGGAAACTTTAAAAATTAATCTATTTTATAGGGAAATTTTTAAAATTTATATATTTTTGTAGGAACATTTTTAAGGGACATTTTTAAAATTTGGCTATTTTTTAAGGAAATTTTTAAAATTTGTCTATTTTTGTAGGAAAATTCTTAAAATTTGTGTATTTTTATAGGGAAATATTTACAATTTGTCCATTTTTACAATGAAAGTTTCTATTTTTATAGGGAAGTTTTTAAAATTTGTCTATTTTTATAGGGATTTTTTTAAAATATGTCTATTTTTATAGGGAAATTATTATATTTGTCTATTTTTATAGAGGAGTTTTTAAAAGTTGTCTATTTTTATAGGGATATTTTTAAAATTTGTCTATTTTGATAAGAAAACTTTTAAAATTATTCTATTTTTATAGGGAAGTTTTTAATATTTGTCTATTTTTATAGGGAAATTTCTAAAATGTGTCTATTTTTATAGGGATATTTTTAAAATTTGTCTATTTTAATGGGAAATTTTTAAAATTTATCTATTTTAAGACGCTTGTGCTATATTGCGACTAAAGTCTTAAACTGTTATGGTCTGAGTAAAGGACTTGAATTTTGAATATAGGACTGAACTCTGAGGTATGAGAAAACTATGTGAGCTCATTGCCATATGGTGGGAATACATATGAATCATATTAATAAAAATTTCAACAGCTAAAATTCATAAAAACTCTTTCCAAATTTTACTGGCAAACAGAATTACTCAGAATCTACATATACTCACTCCTCCGAAATAGTGATGCCAAATCCTTTGCATATCATCGCTGCCACCAATTTCCGTTACTGAACACATTGTATCCATCAGCTTGAAACTGTAGTTATGTGCTCCATTTGTTGAATCATAGTCTAGACGCGAAGCTTTCGACAAATAATGAGCAATTTCAGTTTTTCCACTGCCACTCAAACCCAGTAACAAAAATTTTAATTTTTTATCTGGAACAATGCCAACACTAGGAATGAGAACAACAAACAAAAGAATCATTTATTCAGATACAATTTTTTTTTATTTCGTTTAATTACAAATTTCTACTGGCAATGAAATGAAATATTCTTCAATTCGGAAAATACAAATTTGCAGCTTCACTCCATGAATTTTACCTATTTCGTGGATTTTTTAAACAACGACAGCAGCAACTAAAGCAACAGCAACAACGTAAAGAGTATTTACACAAAGTTAAACCCATTTAGTTCATTAATTGTCATTACAACAATCATTTTCAGTGTTAATTAAAATTAAATATCTATAAACGATGAAATGATAAAATGAATTTAACTTCTCCCACATAAGCTTCACAATTTAATGGTTTCAATTTAAATATTTATTTATATTTTCTACTTGTCAGTTTTCCACGGAATCGTTGTTTTTATGAAATTTTCAGTTTTGTTTATTGTTTCATTTGTTGTTTTCAAAGCGGATGGTTGTTTAGTTAGTGTTAGTGCTAGCGTTGCTAAGAAACCCTTTAAATACTTGGTTGCTTGTTAAGTTAGTTATTCAATAGCAGGGTTGAAATTTTAGGGCTTTAAGTAGGCAAAAATAAGGCAAGAGTTAAAGAAATTTAATAGGGAAATTTTGAAAATTTTACGATAGGGAAATAGGGAAATTATAAAAATTTCACTATTTATAGGGAAATTTTCAAAATATCACTTTTTATAGGAAAATTTTCAAAATTTTACTATTTAAAGGGAAATATTCAAAATTTCACTATTTATAGGGAAATTTCCAAAATTTCGTTATTTATAGGGAAATTTTCAAAATTTCGTTATTTTATAGGGATAATTTTCAAAATTTCAATATTTATAGGGAAATTTTCAAAATTCACTATTTATAGGGAAATTTTCAAAATTTCACTGTTTATAGGAATATCTTTTAAATTTCACTATTTATAGAGATATTTTCAAAATTTCATTATTTATAGGGAAATTTTCAAAATTTCACTATTTATAGGGAAATTTTTAAAATTTCACTATTTATAGGGAAATTTTCAAAATTTCACTATTTATAGGGAAATTTTCAAAATTTTACTATTGATGGAGAAATTTTGAAAATTTCACTATTTATAGGGAAATTTTCAAAATTTCACTATTTATAGGGAAATTATCAAAATTTCACTATTTATAGGGAAATTTCCAAAATTTCGTTATTTATAGGGAAATTTTCAAAATTTCGTTATTTTATAGGGATAATTTTCAAAATTTCAATATTTATAGGGAAATTTTCAAAATTCACTATTTATAGGGAAATTTTCAAAATTTCACTATTTATAGGAATATCTTTTAAATTTCACTATTTATAGGGATATTTTCAAAATTTCATTATTTATATTGAAATTTTCAAAATTTCACTATTTATAGGGAAATTTTTAAAATTTCACTATTTATAGGGAAATTTTCAAAATTTCACTATTTATAGGGAAATTTTCAAAATTTTACTATTGATGGAGAAATTTTGAAAATTTCACTATTTATAGGGAAATTTTCAAAATTTCACTATTTATAGGGAAATTATCAAAATTTCACTATTTATAGGGAAATTTTCAAAATTTCGTTATTTATAGGGAAATTTTCAAAATTTCGTTATTTTATAGGGATAATTTTCAAAATTTCAATATTTATAGGGAAATTTTCAAAATTCACTATTTATAGGGAAATTTTCAAAATTTCACTATTTATAGGAATATCTTTTAAATTTCACTATTTATAGGGATATTTTCAAAATTTCATTATTTATATGGAAATTTTCAAAATTTCACTATTTATAGGGAATTTTTCAAAAAATTTCCCATTTTGTCTATTTTTATAGGAAAATTTTCAAAAGTTGTCTATTTTTACACTAAAATTTTTAAAACTATTTTATTTTAATAGAGAAATTTTTAAAATCTGTCTATTTCAATAGGGAAATTTTTAAAATTTGTCTATTTTAATAGGGAAATTTTTAAAATTTGTCTATTTTAATAGAGAATTTTTTAAAATTTGTCTATTTTAATAGGGAAATTTTTAAAATTTGTCTATTTTAATAGGGAAATTTTTAAAATTTGCCTTTTTTAATAGGGAATTTTTTAAATTTGTCTATTTCTATACGGAAATTTTTAAAATTTGTTTTTTTTATAGGGAAATTTTTAAAATTTGTCTATTTTTATAGGGTTTTTTTTCTAATGTGTCTAATTTTTATAGGGAATTTTTTAAAATTTGTGTATTTTTATAGGAAATTTTTTAAAACTTGTTGAGTTTTATAGGGAAGTTTTCAACATTTATCTATTTTAATTGGGAAATTTTGATAGGAACATTTTTGAAATTTGTCCATTTTATAGTAAATTTTCTTAAATTTTTGCATTTTTATAGGGAATTTTTAAAATTTGTCTATTTTTATAGAGAAATTTTTAAAAATTTAAAACTTGCAATTAATAGGAAAATTTTCAAAATTTCACTATTTATAGGAAAATTTTCAAAATTTCACTATTTATAGAAAAATTTTCAAAATTTCACTATTTATAGGGAAATTTTCAAAATTTTACTATTTATAGGGAAATTTTCAAAATTTCACTATTTATAGGGAAATTTTCAAAATTTCACTATTTATAGGGAAATTTTTAAAATTTTACTATTGATGGAGAAATTTTGAAAATTTCACTATTTATAGGGAAATTTTCAAAATTTCACTATTTATAGGAAAAATTTGAAAATTTCACTATTTATAGGGTAATTTTCAAAATTTCACTATTTATAGGAAAATTTTCAAAATTTCACTATTTATAGGGAAATTTTCAAAATTTCACTATTTATAGAAAAATTTTCAAAATTTTACTATTTATAGGGAAATTTAAAAATTTTACTATTTATAAGGAAATTTTAAAAATTTCACTATTTATAGGCAAATTTTAAAAATTTCACTATTTGTAGGGAAATTTTTAAATATTCACTATTTATAGGGAAATTTTCAAAATTTTACTTATTGTAAGGAAATATTCAAAATTTTACTTATTCAAGGGAAATTTTTAAAATTTTACTCTTTATTGGGAATTTTTCAAGATTTTCCCATTTTATCTATTTTTATAGGGAAAATTTTGAAATTTGGTTATTTTATACTGAAATTTTTTAACATTTGTCTATTTTTATAGGGAAATTTTTAAAATTTGTCTATTTTTATGGGGAAATTTTTAAAACTTGTCTATATTTTGAGGAAGATTTTTAAAATTCATATATTTTTTTGGGGGATATTTTTAATATTTGTCTATTTTTATTGGGAAATTTTTAAAATTTGTCTATTTTTATAAGGAAATTTTTAAAATTCATTTATTTTTATAGAGAAGTTTTTAAAATTTGTCTATGTTTTAGGGAAATTTTTAAAATTTGTCTATTTCTACAGGGAAAATTTGAAAATGTGTCTATTTTGATAGGGAAATTTTAAAAATTTGTCTATTTTTTGAGGAATATTTTTAAAATTCATATATTTTTTGAGGGACATTTTTAAAATGCGTCTCTTTTATAACGAAAATTTTAAAATTTTTCTATTTTTATAGTGAAATTTTTAAAATTTTTCTATTTTTATAGGGAAATTTTTAAAGTTTGAATATTTTTATAGGAACATTTTTAAAATTTGTTTTATTTCCAAGAACAATTTAAAAATTGTTCTAGTTTATAAAGAAAATGTTTAATTATTACATTTTTTGTGCATATAATTCTGGACATAATAATCCTCTTAATGAACTTCCTTGTCACATTTTATTTCATTTTCCACTTTTAATTGTGCAGATTAAACAAATCAAAAAATACTTCTAGATTTCATTTCATATTTCTGTTATTTTTGGCACCTTTTAATAAACTTAAATTTTTCATTAGTAACTGAAAATTCTGTAATGAGTTTATATTTGCTGGCACATTACTTTGATCTTTGTAAATGAACTTTCATATAAAAATTCATAAATTAACCCGATGAGAAGCGTTGAAATGAAAAGTAAAGTAATATAATCATGAAAAGTTAAGTCTTAAAAAATATTTAAAATTCCTTTGAAAAAGTCATTAAACATTTTTAGATATACCTTTTTCTTAATCTACCCCTTAATGGGTTATTTGATAATACATTTGTGCTATTATTTTTCAAACCATGTGAACATAATTTCATTTGGCATTAACCGGAAAATCCTGTCAATATAGTTTTCCAACAGAAGTATTTTCTTTTTTTTTAGCTTTTTCAGTTCTTATTTATTTTATAGTTTCAAATATTTTTTGCTCAGTTTAACATTTTTTCTCTGTTTTCGTTTGACAATATTGTCATGCCACACGTATGTTGCACGTTCAAATGTGTTTGAAGAATTTTTGGCTTAAAGCCAAACAAGTGTGTGTACATAATTATTGGATTATGGTTGCAAGTTGCAAGTGTTGTTGCTTCAGTTGCTTGCGATATATTTTTAAGGAAAAAAAACATTTAAGCCAAAAAACTTATGATTTTTTAATTAAAGCAATTGAGGAATTTTTCTAAATTGACTATTAAAATTTAAAAAATTTTTAAAATTTTCAAGATTATTTTCTCCTAATGTTTGATATAATTACAATAAGCTCCTCATGTTTAAACTTGCTCAACTACTTTGCATATGCCCCGCCACCTATAATTACCATTCGTACCACTTACACACATTTTATAATGAGCTTCGATTTCTTGTAACGATATCGCCGCCTCCTTTTTACCTTCTTCCATTACTTTCATCATCTTTAGTGCTTTTATGCTCTAATTTTATACGATTTTAATCGCCATACCAATGAGATAACTATCGCAACAAATTTGTTGCCACAAAAACCAGTTCCGATCCAGTTTAAGAGTAAATTTATTATATGGGCAATTCAGCTACCGATAAAGTGTAATATTAAGCACCTAAAGAAGTGCAAATTTAATACTAGAGAGAACGAAATTGTCTTATCGCTGCAACACATCGAAATGGTGGTAACGTTTATTTCGCAGTAATTTTCCTTATAAAGAATAATTTATCTTTGCAAGTGATCTAAATTACCCAAACAACAAGTAAAACTAGATGCCACCAACCTGTAGGTGAAACATTAATTTATGTGAGTCTTTGACATCAGAAAGAGGAATAATGAAATAATTTTAAATGATGTGCAGGTGACAGTGAACCCTCTAAAAATGTAATTTTAAATTTTTAACGAAAATTTTTCTATAGAAAAAATTTTTTTAACGAAAATTTTTCGATAGAAAAAATATTTTTAACGAAAATTTTTCTATAGAAATTTTTTTTTTTAACGAAAATTTTCCTATAGAAAAATTTTTTTTAACGAAAATTTTCCTATAGAAAATTTTTTTTTTTAACGAATTTTTCTATAGAAAAATTTTTTTAACGAAAATTTTTCTATAGAAACATTTTTTTAACGAAAATTTTTCTATAGAAACATTTTTTTAACGAAAATTTTTCTATAGAAAAATTTTTTTAACGAAAATTTTTCTATAGAAAAATTTTTTTAACGAAAATTTTTCTATAGAAAAATTTTTTTAACGAAAATTTTTCTATAGAAAAATTTTTTTAACGAAAATTTTTCTATAGAAAAATTTTTTTAACGAAAATTTTTCTATAGAAAAATTTTTTTAACGAAAATTTTTCTATAGAAAAATTTTTTTAACGAAAATTTTTCTATAGAAAAATTTTTTTAACGAAAATTTTTCTATAGAAAAATTTTTTTAACGAAAATTTTTCTATAGAAAAATTTTTTTAACGAAAATTTTTCTATAGAAAAATTTTTTTAACGAAAATTTTTCTATAGAAAAATTTTTTTAACGAAAATTTTTCTATAGAAAAATTTTTTTAACGAAAATTTTTCTATAGAAAAATTTTTTTAACGAAAATTTTTCTATAGAAAAATTTTTTTAACGAAAATTTTTCTATAGAAAAATTTTTTTAACGAAAATTTTTCTATAGAAAAATTTTTTTAACGAAAATTTTTCTATAGAAAAATTTTTTTAACGAAAATTTTTCTATAGAAAAATTTTTTTAACGAAAATTTTTCTATAGAAAAATTTTTTTAACGAAAATTTTTCTATAGAAAAATTTTTTTAACGAAAATTTTTCTATAGAAAAATTTTTTTAACGAAAATTTTTCTATAGAAAAATTTTTTTAACGAAAATTTTTCTATAGAAAAATTTTTTTAACGAAAATTTTTCTATAGAAAAATTTTTTTAACGAAAATTTTTCTATAGAAAAATTTTTTTAACGAAAATTTTTCTATAGAAAAATTTTTTTAACGAAAATTTTTCTATAGAAAAATTTTTTTAACGAAAATTTTTCTATAGAAAAATTTTTTTAACGAAAATTTTTCTATAGAAAAATTTTTTTAACGAAAATTTTTCTATAGAAAAATTTTTTTAACGAAAATTTTTCTATAGAAAAATTTTTTTAACGAAAATTTTTCTATAGAAAATTTTTTTAACGAAAATTTTTCTATAGAAAAATTTTTTTAACGAAAATTTTTCTATAGAAAAATTTTTTTAACGAAAATTTTTCTATAGAAAAATTTTTTTAACGAAAATTTTTCTATAGAAAAATTTTTTTAACGAAAATTTTTCTATAGAAAAATTTTTTTAACGAAAATTTTTCTATAGAAAAATTTTTTTAACGAAAATTTTTCTATAGAAAAATATTTTTAACGAAAATTTTTCTATAGAAAAATTTTTTTATGGAAAATTTTTCTTTAGAATAATTGTGCTGTCGAAAATTTTTGTTTAGAAATTTTTTTTTGTTGAAAATTTTTCTTTAGCAAATTTTTTTTATCAAAAATTTTTTGATAGAAAAATTTTTTTATCAAAAATTTTTCTATAGAAAGATTTTTTTATCGAAAATTTTTCTATAGAAACATTTTTTTTATCGAAAATTTTTCTATAGAAGAATTTTTTTTCGAAAATTGTATCTAGAAAATAGTTTTTATCGAAAATTTTTCTGTAGAAAAATTTTTTCATCGAAAATTTCTCTCTAGAAAATTTTTTTATCGAAAATTTTTCTATGGAATTTTTCTATAGAAAAATTTTTTTGATGAAAATTTTTCTATAGAAAAATAAAAATTCATATAAAAAATCGACAAATTTCGCTATAAATAGTCCCGGTTCGAAAATCGTTTGAAAATATTTAATTTTTTGAGAGCTACCTGTTTCATATTTTTATGAATCTGTTCTTAAATCTCCTTTTTTCGAGCACTTAGTAGCAACATTTTAATTTTTTATCAACTGCTAAACGCTATACGAACTAGTAAAATTCAACAGATTTTTTAATTTTAATGTTTGTCATTATTTTCTTTTTACTTCGTGTCTCAGCCAAGAGTGGAGTAGAGTTTGTCCTGTCACTTGTCTATTACTGGGTATCTACTTATGTATTTTTTCAGATGTTCTGTTTGCCAAGATCAACACACCCAGATTTTGTCATTTATATTTTCAAGATACTATAATTTTTGTCATTCATTTGCAGTTTATTATTTTAATATGTTGCACGTTTTCTTTTTTAATTTTTTCTTTCATAAATTCTTATTGCTGCCACAAAGAGAAACCGTGTGCAGCTGTTGCATGTCGTAAGACTATTTAAATATTTGTTTATTTATTTTGGTGCAGAAAATTTTGTGAAATTTATGAATGAAAATGAAATAACTCGAGGTTAGTAGAAGAAATAAGTGCTTATGTGAAAAATAATGTTTGCAATTATTTTCGAGCACTTGAAAGAGAATTATTGCAGAAGTTTAATTATTTCTTTTGTATAGTAAAGACTAAAGGGTAAGTTGGTATAAATATTGCCAGTTTTAGGTTGAATATTTGTAAATGGTATAAAGATATAGAAGTTCTTCTTTCTCTGACTGAACAATTGTTTGCAAACTTTTAGAGAATTATCAATACCCAGTAGTTAGAAAAGATAATTGCTTAAGAGGGATTATTACCATTTAATAACACTGGGCAACAAGAGAAATTACTTTGAAGTCTAACTATTTAATTTCGATGTATTATGGTCCCCTAAGTACAAAAACATCCAAAATTTAAAATTCTATGGATAAGATTTTTTTTAATATTTTGTCTAAAATTACGGATTTTTATAGGGGTCGTTTTATTGATTTTATCATATCTTGGGAATGGCTTATCTAAAATCTATAAAGAATATACCGACGGATTAACCACTTAATTTTCTTTAAGCTTTGTTAAGACAATTTTTTCATATCGTCAATGGCTGTGGAGTTATTTACATAAAAATGCAAAAATAATAATTTTTTTTTTGAAAAATCGAAAATTTTTTTTTTTTTTAAATTCATAAAAAATCTAAGATTTCAAAAATCTACCATTTTTATTTCACGATGTAAAAACTGTAAATATTTTAAATAACCGAAGCCATTTTTCGTGAAAATACATAAATAAATGTTGGCTTTATTGACAATAAAGTGCAAATACCCAATTACAATTTTCAAAAAATTTACTTTAATGAGACTTTGAGTCTTTTTTGTTAACAAAATCACTATTAATGAATGGATTTTCAAGAGATGAGGTTTATTTTATTTCAAACATTCACAGTTTTGTGACCATGTATATTTTTATCATCTTCGATTTTTTATGAATTTTTAAAAATTAAAACAATTTAATTTTTAAGAAAAAAAAAAATTTACAATGAAGTGCAAATAACTCCGAATCCGTTAACCATATCAAAAAACAAGTAAGAAAGTGCTATAGTCGGTCAAGCCCGACCATACAATACCGTTCACTACTAAGGTTAAAGGTGTTATTTTTCCCATATAAAGACAAATATTTGCTAAATTTTGCCATCATACAAACATTTTCTCAAAACTTGTATATCTAAGCTGTTTCCGTCATTTGGACTTATATGAGAGCTAGGGTCAAATGTGGACCGATTATCTCGAAATTTGGCAAATTGACAGACAAATTACAGTTGTTACAAAAATTATGTATGCAAAAAATAAGCCCAAAATTCTCATTATCTTCAGATTTACGAGCGTTTTAGTGATTTTTTGTCTCATTTAGTGCGTTTTGACAGAAGAGTTGTATGGGAGCTATGGTCAAATGTGGACCGATTTCAACGAAATTTGGTACAGTGACTTACGTTTACATAAGTAGTATTTGTTTTAAATTTCATGAAAAAATATTGATTTATTTGGCCAACATATCAATTCCGGGAAGTGGGACCTATGGGAGGTACCATAAATAATGGACCGATTTTGACGAATTTCAATAGCCATGGTCCCATTATCAAAAATATGATCTGTGCTAAATTTCATCAAATTATCTTTAGAATTGCGACCTGTAGTTTGATTACAAAGTTTACGTGGGGGTCCAGCCAGCCAGACGGACGGACGGACGGACGGACATCGCTAAATCGACTCAGAAAGTGATTCTAAGCCTATTGGTATACTAAAAGATGGGTCTAAGACAAAAATTTCTATGCGTTACATACATCAGCACAAACTTATAATACCCTTTCCACCTATGGTGGTGAAGGGTATTCTTCTTCATCTGTTATCCTTGACTCCCAGTGGAGCATAGGGCCTCAATGCAGTTGTTGCCTGGGTTTCCAGCTAACAGGTAATAACTGTATTCAATTCCTACTCACACCTCCTAGTGGTATATCCTGGAAACCTGAGCAACCTAGTTGAAGATGCGGTAAACAATCCGAGTGGAATTCTAGGTCAGGGCTAACGTGAGGGGGAGTTATCTTAGAGCCATTCCGACGTATTTGATCTAAGGGTCTAAGATAATTGTACTTGGTAAAGTACGAAATTGTAGCGTCTGTTCAACATGTTAGTTGAGGCTACAAGCGGGCGTCTGTCTCAGACCGAGCGGCTCGCTTTACAAACGTGGCTCTTGTCTTTGGACTCATCATCCATCGACTAAGCACTTACGATGTTTTAAGCATGGAAAGAATGTGAAGGGTATAATGATCAAAAATGATATTATTCTATTCTGTAATTTTCATCAAAACCGAGCAATGCTTTTTAATGATATGATAAAATTAATGGATCAGACTTTTGAAAAATGGCAAATTAAAAAAAAACAAGTAAGAAAAGCTATAGTCGGTCAAGCCAGACTATATCGTACCCTTCTTTGCTAAGGTCATATATGGACCAACAATTTAACAAGTTTTCAGAGACATACATACATATACTATGTGTAATTTTTTCAAAATTTCGTGGTTTATGTCATTTCCGGCTAAGGGCCTGATATGGGAGCTAGGGTCAATTGTGGACCGACCGTTACCAAATTTTGGTTATTAGTTTATATATACAAAATATTTATCTATGCAAAGTTTTAGTAATCAAATGCACTTATCTTGAGAGTTATAAACGTTTTTGTGCTTTTATTTGTACATAAACTTCTTTTGAGAATGTGTCTTGTATGGGAGGTATGGTCAAATTTGGGCCGATTCCTACAAAATTTGGTATACTAAAAGCTGGGTCTTAGACCAATATTTCTGTGCGTTACAAACATCAGCACAAACCCAATATACCCTTTCCACCTATGGTGGTGAAGGGTATAATTAAATAATATATCCAAAGAATTTTAAATCTTGACCGTTTTTATAATTAGGGGACCACAACAAATAAAATAGGTAAGAGCGTTATATTCGGTTGTGCCGAATCTTTATACCCACCATCAGTTGTGTTAAATTTAGAAATTTGTCTCATATTTCTGCAGTAAATTCAAAATTTGGACCGAATTCGAAAAAATTTGTTCCGCTTGTAGGTAAAATTTTTGGACTAAATTCGGTTGCAGTATCCTTATAGTTCAACATTTAAAAGTGTCTTAGTGGTTTTCCAATGCATCCACCGTTATAAAGTCTTAACTTTGATTTATATCTATATAATTTATATACTTCAAATCTATTTGATTGTAGCTATAAAAAGGGTATGTTATATATATATAAGAACTATAGCCAAACGTTGACCGATTGTAACAAAATTTTACACATTGGCTGGTATTTATATAGAGCTTATTCTTTAGTGGACATAGCTGTCATCGTTTCCAATTTAATAGCTTTTAACTGGCATTTGCTACATTTTTTTTTTTTGGTTTCCGGGAGTGGTTTTTACATGAAAGCTATAGTCAAATATGGACAGATTCCTATAAAATTTGATATACAGATCAATAGTTGCATAAAATTTCCCTATTCTAAATATATTTTTCATAGCTATTACAATTGTATTCAATTAATCAGCACTAATGTATTTCCCGGGGCGGGGTTATATGGGAGCTCTAAGTAAATGTGAATCGATTTCGCCCATTTTCAGTACACAACTTTCTTAAGATATTGGAAATACTTTTGTAAAATTGTATCCCTCTAGCTCTTTTAGTTCAGAAGCTATCGCGCTTTTATCTAACGGACAGACGAACATTTTTTCCTTTTTGTATATTTGTGCGTCCGTAAGTTTTTTTATAAGGGAGCTATGGTCGAATGGTGGCCGATTGTGACAAAATTTTGCACACTAGTTGGCATTGACATAAGACTTCCTTGTGCTAAATTTAGTGGATATATCTGTTACAATTTTAGTTTTATTGGCATGTTTTTTGTATGGGAGCTACGGCTACCCAGCAAAACTTTGGTAATGGCAAGTACTCTGATAACTGGTTACCTTGTAACGACTACAACATACCATCCGAATAAATAATAAGTTATTACAGATGTACTTATTTGTAATTAAGATGGTAATTTAAACTGAATGGCCCCGGTTCAAATCCCACCAAGGGCAACAATTTTTTTTAGTTTTTTTTTTATTAAAAGAGTCTTTTTAAATGATTTTTGAATTTTAAGAACTTAAATATTATCTTCTGTAAAAAAAAAATTGTAAAACTAACTCACGTTAATGAAAAAATACCATCATGAGTCAATTTTGATTATGTAGGGGATGTTGAATACCAAACACGATTCTAATTGGTCTTAACTTAGCCCAACTTATCTGGGTCATCCTTCATCTCAACTGTGGACACACACCTCCTCATGGTATCACCCGGGGAGCTAGTTTAACACCCATTAATATTGTGAGTTAACATGTTCCAAGAGTTGTCCCATAAGATCGATAAAAATGGGTTAGGATTACGGGCTAGTAACCCTCTCTTGAAAAAAAAAATACAATGAAGAGGATAAAATTAGAATTGAAATGTCCCACTACCCAATGTTAGAATAGGAAGTCCGAAACTTCGATAGAAAGACCAAGTAGAGGAACATTTTTCAAAGCTTGGCCTTTAAAATTGGAGAATATTCGCACAAGATCGAAATCCATGGAATTCTAAAACATGCTCGGACTTTGACCTTAACAGGTTGTAACATTTAAGTAAGTAAGAGTCAATCTTATGTAAAAACTTATACAAAAAAGAAGATTTAAATTGTTTAAGTTTTAAAATAATTTTAAAAAAGTTTTTAAATAATTACAAAAAATAGTATAAAAATATTTCTCCAAAAATTACAACAAAGCAAACAAAAGCAGGGAAAAGCAAAGTTATTTTCACATGATTTTGGATCTAAAAATAAAAATTGTTTATATTAATTATAAGCTGCTAAGTTTTCAACATATGAAGTAGCTCAGTGGAAGAGTCTCTGCCTAGCAGTCGGAGGGTCTGGGTTCGAGCCCCCATGGGATCATAAAAAAAAATTTTGTATTTCGTTTAAAAATATATGTTTTTAATAAAACAACAACAAAAAAGTTGTTGCTGTTGTTGTTGTTGTTGCTTTCAAATTGCTTACCCAAGTCATTACTTTTCTGCAATTGGTAAGTACCTGCCTCCAATGACATCCCCATGTTAATGTAATGACTTAAACACCGAATGAGTAAGTAGTTCGTGTTCAATAGTTTAACTGTTTAACTCATTATTTGGTAATGAAAAGTTTTACTGGGTAATTATGAATCGATTTTAATGAAATTTTACATGCTGCTTAGACAGACAGACAGACAGACAGACAGACAGACAGACAGCAGACAGACAGACAGACAGACAGACAGACAGACAGACAGACAGACAGACAGACAGACAGACAGACAGACAGACAGACAGACAGACAGACAGACAGACAGACAGACAGACAGACAGACAGACAAACAAACAGACAGACAAACAGACAAACAGACAAACAGACAAACAGACAAACAGACAGACAGACAGACAGACAAACAAACAGACAAACAGACAGACAGACAGACAATCAGAAAGACAATCAGAGAGACAGACCGACACACAGACCGACACACAGACAGACAAACAGACAGACATCACTCAATCATCTTAGTTGGTTTTTGAGCCAATATTAATTAAATTACAAACGGAATGACAATCTCAATATACCCCCACCCCATTCTTGTTGATTGTGGATATAAAAATATAATGGTCATCATTTGTAAAGCAAAATGTTTCATTTTGTGGAGTAGTGTAATTGCTTAAAAAGGATTATTACCAATTAATAATCCTTATGCTAATATACAACAGCACTTTGGCTTATTTATCTCTTTCCATTCTATTGAATTTAAGCCTCTACTTATTTAATTCAATAAAATTCTACTCAAATAAGTACTTAGTATGCATTTCCTTTATTCGAAATCTCTTCGCTCCAAAACGAAAAATGTACAAAAAAAAAAAAATCAAAAAAACTTTTTCGTTTACATTGTCCCAAAGAATAGTTTTTCTATGCACAAGAGCATTTAAATGGCATTTAATCTAGTAAAAAAACGTTTCTAACAACTGTTCCGTTCATGTTGAATTATAACTCAATTTTCATCAATCATCAATAAATATTCCCTAAATATTCGAAAAACGAATTGAGCAAAAATGAAGAAACAAACATCAGCTGGGGACTAAAAATACAAATCACTGCCAAGCCAAGGCAAGTCAATTTCAACAGAAGAATCCTAAAGGCGAGAATATATATGTATATTGAAAAAAAAAAAGAAAAGTCTTAAACATCACCAGCAGCTAAAGGAAAAAAATTAAAAGCTAAATATTTTCATACTCTAAAATAAATGGCAAAATACTCAGTTAGTGGCAATAAACTAAACCGAAAGAAGTGTTAAGAATTCAGTGCAAAAAATTATATTGAATGAATGAATGAACGAATGAATGGATGGCGCTGGAATAGTAGCTACCAGCTACTAGACAAGATTAATGATTGTCATGGCATTTAGTGGATTTTGAAAAAATTTAGATTTTTGAAAAAAGTTAAAAGGAACAACACCAGTTGTTATTACAACAATAATACCTAAACATTTTATCCACTTGCAAAGCAATTTTCATCTACTTAAAAAAAAAACTCTCAAGCAATTTTCATCTAATATCAACAATAGCCAAACATTTGGCGTTTTTGGAAAAGCTCAAAAAACATTAATTTTGAAAAAAGGCAAAAAAAAGTCTAAAAATACTTTTGAAAAATGGTAAAAGCCAATAAAAACTCATAGTCATGGAATTCGCGAGATGCTCTATGGGACAGAGCTTTAAAGTAATGAGTTCTTTGGATTACAATAAGATTTTATTAAAACTAAAATTGGCAAAATTACAATATTTGTAGAGAAATTTGAAAAATTTAGCTACTTAACCCTTTTGTCCCCCTTTCGTGGACTGTGCCAAGTATTTGGAGTATTTGGAATACTAGACAAAAAAGTGTATTCAAGCTCAACATCATAGAATGAGCTAAAAATGAAACAGTTGCAAAAGGGCAATTGGGAAACAATTTAGAATGTTTTTTGGATATGCTTCCACGTCGATGGCCAAACCGAATATTCACGGTTCAAAGGTCATGTTCTATATTTAGTGGCACCAGCTTGGCGTGGTCTTTAATGAGCAGAGATCGGCACAAAGAGGACAAAACTATAAAATCGTCGGCAGACTTTGCAGTTTCTTATACTTTCAAATTAAATATATATTTTGTTCTGATGTTTAAAAAAAGAAAAAGTTTCCTACTCCATTTTTTTTTAATATTTTTATCAAAAATTTTTCCATAAAAAAACCAAAAACTTAAATTTTCTTGGAAACTACAAGAGATAGGGCAATTTAAGGCAAAATCTGTGATCACTAAAAAAATTTCAAAATTAATAAAAAATTTATTTTTTGAAAGTTTTTATATGAAAACATAAAATTTGAATTTTCTTGGAAACTACAAGAGATAGAAACTTTTAGAGATAGAGCAATTCAAGGCAAAATCTGTGATCATTAAAATTGTTATAAGCAATTTTCTATAGTAAATTTTTTAATAAAATATTTTTCTATAGAAATATTTTTTGTCACAAATTTTTCTATAGAAAATTTTTTTATCAAAAACTTTTCTAACAATTATTAACAATATTTCTTTAGTAAATTTTTTAATAAAAAATTTTTCTATAGATTGTTTTTTATCAAAAATTTTTCTATAGAAAATTTTTTCATAAAAAATTTATATATAAAAAATTTTTTTTATCAACAATTTTTTACAACAAAATTTTATTATCAAAAAATTTTCTATAAAAAATTTTTATCAAAAATGTTTTTATAGAAAGTTTTATTATCATAAATTTTTGTAATAAAAATTTTTTAACAAAAGTTTTTCTATAGAAATTTTTTTACCAAAAATTTTGCTAAAAAAAATATTTTTTCATCAAAAATGTTTCTGTAGAAAATTTTTCTTAAAAAATTTGTTTATCTAAAGTTTTTCAACAGAACATTTTTCTATCAACATTTCTTTATACAAAATTTTTTTAAAAACACCTTTCAAAAATTTTGGAACATCAAACATTGAATTTAAAAATTTTACAATAGTGTATTGCACTGAGATTCCAATTTATTACAATTATTTTTTTTATCAAAAAATTTTTTTAGAAAATTTTTTTATAGATTTTTTTTATAAAAACTTTTTCTTAACTATTTGGGAATTAATTATTCGAACTTAAAATTTAATTAATTGAAAAATTAGGATTTATCAGGCTTGAGTTCATTTTTCTAAAAAAAAATATTTTTATCAAAAATTTTTCCAAAGAAAATTTTTTATTAAAAATTTTTCTATAGAAAATTTTACTATCAAGAATTTTTATGAAAAATGTCTCTATAGAAAGTTTTATTATCAACAATTTTTCTAATAAAAACTTTTTTAACAAAAATAAAATAAAAACTTTATAATAAAAACTTTTATTTACCAACAATTTTTCTACAAAAAATATTTTTATAAAAAATTTTTCTTTAGAAAATTTTTTTATTAAACATTTTTGTTAGAAAATCTTTGTATCATAAATTTTTCGGTAGACAATTTTTTTAACAAAAACTTTTTTTAGAGAATTTATTTATCAAAAGCTTTTCAATAAAATTTTTTTATCAAAAGCTTCTTAAAAGAAAAATTTTCTTAAAAAAAAATTTGTTTAGAAAAAATTCTAATCAAAAATTTTTCTATAGAAAATTTTTTTCTCCAAAATTTTTCTATAGAATTTTTTTCCAAAAATTTTTCTATAGAAAATTTTTTTATCAAAAATTTTTGTAAAGAAAATTTTTTCATCAAAAATTTTTCTATAGAAATTTTTTTATTAAAAATGTTTCTATGGAAAATTTTTAATCAAAAATTTTTCTATAGAAAGTTTTTTGTCAAAAATTTTTCTATAGAAAATTTTTTGTCAAAAATTTTTCTATAGAAAATTTTTTATGAAAAATTTTTCTATAGAAAATTTTGTATCAAAAATTTTTCTATAGAAAATTTTTTATCAACAATTTTTCTATAAAAATTTTTTTATCAAAAATTTTTCTATAGAAAATTTTTTTGTAAAAATTTTTCTATAGAAAATTTTTTTGTAAAGAATTTTTTATGAAAAATTTTTCAATAGAAAATTTTTTTATCAAATGCTTTTCAATAGAAATTTTTTTTATCAAAAACTTTTCAATGGAAAATTTTTTTATCAAAATTTTTCAGAAGGAATTTTTTTAATTAAAGTTTTTCTATAGAACATTTTTTTATCAACATTTTTTGAGGACACTTTTTTATAGATAATTTTTTTATCGAAATTTTTTCTATAGACAATTTTTTTATCGAAATTATTTCTATATCAAATTTTTATCAATAATTTTTCTATAGAAAATGTTTTATCAAAAATTTTCCTATAGAAAATGTTTTATCAAAAATTTTTCAATATAAAAATGTTTTATCAAAAATTTTTCAATATAAAAATTTTTATATCAAAAATTTTTTTTCAAAAATTTTTTTTATAAAAATTTGTTTATCAAAACTTTTTCTAAAGAAATTTTTTTTACCAAAAATTTTTCTATAGAAATTTTTTTATCAAAAATGTTTTCAATAAAAATAATAAAAAAAAAATTTTAACAAAATTTTTCTATAAAATTTTTTTTAAATCTTCTTTTATTTTTTTATAAAAAATGTTTTTTAAAAATAATGATTATTCGCATTTGATCGCAAATCTGTTAGATTTATTAATTGATAAAATTTATTGATAAAAAGCCAAAAAATGTTTGCGGAAATTTTTTTATCAAAAAATTTTTAAAAGAAAATTTTTTGATCAAGAATTTTTCTATAAAAGTATAGAATTTTTTTTCAAAATTTTTTTACAGAAAATTATTTCTTTAGAAAAAAATTTATCGAAAATTTTTCTATAGAAAAATATTTTTGTCAAAACTTTTTCTACAGAATTTTCTTTTGAGAACATTTTTTGATAAAAAAAATATTTTTGTCGAAATTTTTTTTGTTTTGTTTTTGTATTGTCTTAAACAAGGCGGCACCAATCGACATTGCTGACATCCAATATTAAAATATTAATTTTCAATGATCGATGTTCGTGGTATTTACGAAAATTACAAAAATTCTTTGGCTTCTGGTGGTATAGGCTGCCTGCGCCTGATTATGATTTATGATCGAATTCAATACAATAGCACACTGCCTTGCAGACAATTGAATTCTTTTGAAATAAAACAATTTAATTCTACAAATTTAGACTATTAACAATAATTTATACGAAATTTAAATATTGCTAACATTATAAAACTGCTGAGTCATCCTACAACTGCTGAGTCATCTTAAAACTCCTGACTCATTCTAAAACTGCTAAGTCATCGTAAAAATACATACGCATACTTAAATAACTGACTCATGCTAAAGTTTCTAAGTCATATTATAGCTCATGAGTCATCTTAAAACTTCTGATTCATTCCCAACTTGTTTAGTCATCGTAAAACTGCTGTCTCATCCTAAAACTGATACGTCATCCTGAAACTACTGCAAAATTACTACTTTATATTTTTCAAATAAAAAAATGAATATCTCCATCTTTCCCTCTTTTAAAATTTTTGAAAAAAAAAAATATTTTTCGTAAAAAGTTATTGTTGGTTTTCATAGAAAAATTTTTAAAATTTCTCCAATTTGTAAGGGAGTTTTCCAAATTTTAACATTTTTCAAAATTTCATTATTTTTTTTAGAATTTATCAAAGTTTTTGTTAGATTTGAACCTCTCGATTTCATAAAACAATTTTTAGTTTATAGTAGATATCAAGATTTCATTCCTTTACTCCCCTGTTTCCAAATACGTTTTACACTATTTGCCTCTTTTGCTACTTGTACTTGGCGTAAAAGTGCCATTGCATGAATTCTCATTAAATTGACGTTTTGTGGAATTTTTGGTCTTCCGGTCTTCTTCTTGTACAAATAACAACTTCTGATGCCAGCGTCAGACCATGGAGAGGTAAAGTGTAAACCCCAACAACAACAAAAACATTATTTGGTATGAATACTTTAGCAATTGCATGTGTTCGTGTTGTTTGTGTTGGGCTGCATTTTAACTGCTTGTGGATTAATTGATGCGAATGTTGCAAGTTGTATATGCGTTTGCTTGAATGTGCCACATGTTGTGTACACTTTTAATCTTCATGTGCAATTTAGGTGTTTCTCCGAGTCTGTTTTTTTTTTTTAATTTTTTGGGTTGTAATTATTTATACGCAAATTCAAGTACAGAAGTGAACACGTATGTATTTTTATACGTTTATAATTACAGTATTAACTCGATTTACTTTACTATTTAAGTCATTTAGATTATTGCTCATTGTATCTATAATTTAGTTAATTTTTTTATTTTTTTATAGTCTTAGTGCCATTAATGTTGTTTGTATTTGTTAATCAGTTTCTGGCGCCAATGAAAATGTATATCGAGGTCTTTATGTATATTTTAGTGTGCACGTATTCAGTGGTTTAATTATTCAAACATTATTTTGTGATATACAATTTTAAATGTTCCACAAGTACAAATGTTTAATGTTTGCTGTTTTAGAAGCATCTTTCCCCTGTAAAGAGTCTTTTATTAAGAGCTTCCTATCTTTAAATTTAAATAAAACAAATTATGTGTGTGATACGATCAAAGTTATTTAGTAGTTTCAAATACCTCTATTGATACTTCGAAGGTCCTGAAATGTTCATGACTCCGGCTCTTAAACAGTAGTAAGCAGCCCATACCACCAGATGCCGAAGACTTTTTGTTATTTTCGTAAATATCGCGATCATTAACGAAACTCGTGAAAATGAATATGTGTAAGCATTCAGTTGGGAACTGGATGTTAGCAAAGTCGGTTGGTAACGCCTTGTAAAAAAAAAAAAATACAAAAGCAATATATAAAAGAAACACCATCAAAATCCAAATTACAACAACAAAATATACGGTTAGGGAGAACAAAGAAATATAATCTTAAACATTGTTGCCACGACACTATTATTTTTGTAAATATTGTTTGAAATAAATGTAACCGAAATGGGAATATTTTTCGAAACAGAAATAAATTCTAATATTAAACATTTTTAGATAAAAATTATTTTTTAGACATTTTCGATACAAAAATTTTTTTATAAAAATATTTTTGATAAAAATACTTTTCTTTGGAAAATTTTTCATTAAAAATTTTTTTTTGTTTGATAAAATATTTCTTGGGAAAAGTAAAAAAATATATTTTCCTTAAGAAATTTTTTTTCTATAGAAAAATTTTCGATAAATTTTTTTTCTAAAGAAAAATTTTGAATAGAAATATTCTGTGGAAGAATTTTTATAAAAAAAAATGTTTGACAAAAAATTTTCTATAGAAATATTTTTGATGACAAAATTTTCTATAGAAAAATATTTGATAAAAAAATTTTTGGTAAAAAAACCTTCTATAGAAAAATAGAATAGAGTAAAAAAATTTTTAATAGAAAAATTTTTGATAAAAAATTTTTCTATAAAAAATTTGTTGATAAAAAAAATTTCTACAGAAAAATTGATGATAAAAATAACTTTCTATAGACAAATTTTTGTTAAAAAAATTAGATAGACAAGTTTTTTATAAAAATATTTCTATAAAACAAATTTTCAATAAAAAAAAATATATAGAAAAATTGTTGATAAAAAATTTTTCTATAAAAAAATTGTTGATAAAAAATTTTTCTATAGAAAAATTGTTGATAAAAAATTTTTCTGTAAGAAAACTTTTGATAAAAAAATTTTCTATAGAAAAAATTTTCTATAGAAAAATTTTTCCTAAAAAAATTTTTGATAAAACAACTTTCTTTTGAAAAATTTTTTCTAAAAAAATTTTCTATAAAAAATTTTTGATAAAACAACTTTCTTTTGAAAAATTTTTTCTAAAAAAATTTTCTATAAAAAATGTTTGATAAAACAACTTTCTTTTGAAAAATTTTTTTAATAAAAAAATTTTCTTTTGAAAAATTTTTGATAAAAAAATTTTCTTTTGAAAAATTTTTGATAAAAAAATTTTCTATAGAAAAATTTTTAATACAAAAATTTTCTAAAGAAAAATTGTAAAAAATTTTTTGCGATAAAATAATTTTCTGTACAAAAAATGTTGATACAAAAATTTTCCATTGTTGATAAAAAAATTTTCTTTAGAAAAATTTTGATAGCAATATGTTCTATAGAAATATTTTTGTAAAAAAATTTTTTATAGAAAAATTTTAGTAAAAAAATTCTATATAGAAACATTTTTGTCAAAAAAAATTTCTATAGAAAAATTTTTGATAGTAAAATTTTCTACAGAAAAATTTCTATTTAAAAATTTTTGTGAAAAAAATTCTAAGAAAAATTTTTGATAAAAAAATTTTCTATAGAAAATTTTTGAAAAAAAAATTTCTATTGAAAAATTTTTGATAAAAAATTTTTGTAGAGAAACATTTTGATAAAAAAATTTTGAATAGAAAAATTTTTGTTAAAAAAATGTTCTATAGAAAGATTTTTGATAAAAAAATTTTCAAAAGAAAATTTTTTATACAAAAATACAAAAATTTTCTATAGAAAAATTTTTGATAAAAAAATTTTCCATAGAAAAATTTTTGATAAAAAAATTTTCTATAGAAAAATTTTTGATAAAAAAATTTTCAAAAAGAGAGTATTTGCATTTGATACCAAACCTGTTACATTATTTATTAATGTAACAGACCAATTTATTGATAAAAAGCCAAAAAATGTTTGCAGAGAAACCAAATTCCTCGACGCGTTTCAATGATTGGTTAAGCCATCTTTTCAGGAGGATTATCCCCAATTTAGACAGACCGAAAACCTCGCATTATTACTAAATTTACGAACACAACTTTTCTGAATTATGTTCATAAACCATAAGTAAAAGCGTAGATCATCGACTGAACAGAAACAAACATTTTTCAGTTTTCATCTACCTTCACTTCCCACGCGACTATTTTGTTATTTTTTGAAAAAAAAAAATTTCTATAGAAAAATGTTTGATAAAAAAATGTTATATAGACAAATTTTTGATAAAAAAATTTTATATAGACAAATTTTTGATAAAAAAATGTTCTATAGAAAAATTTTTGATGAAAAAATTTTCTATAGAAAAATTTTTGATAAAAAAATTTTCTACAGAAAAATTTTTGATAAAAAAATTTTCTATAGAAAAATGTTTGATAAAAAAATTTTCTATAGAAAAATTTTTTGATTAAAAAATTTTCTATAGAAAAATTTTTGATGAAAAAATTTTTTATAGAAAAATTTTGGTAAAAAAAATAGAAAAATGTTTATTAAAAAAATTTTCTAAAGAAAAATTTTGATAAAAAATTTCTATAGAAAAATTATAAAAAAAAAAATTTCTATAGAAAAATTTTTGATAGAAATTTTTGATAGAAATACCTATTTTAGTCAAAAGTATAAAAAAACGGCAACTCTGCCGACGATTTTTTTGCTCTGTTCTCATTGTGCCGACCTCTAGCTTAGAAGTCATTTTTGTTTGTGTTTTTTTGAGTACGAGTAAAAAAAAGTATTGATGTTTAATGTAATTTGTTGTTATTACCCTACCTTGCACAATAATGGCCAAAATTTAAATTGATACAAATTTTGCTTGAAAATTATTTTACAAAATTTCAAAACTTCTCAAATTTTTGCAAAATTTTGTTTTCTAATGGAAACGTTTTCCTCATTTCTGCTTAACGCACCAAATAATCACCACAAATATACCCTTTCATTCTTGCTGCGCATAAAATTGTTGTTCTGCACATTAACAGGCTTCAAGTTGCATCAATGAATGATTATGCTCGAGTATAAGTTGAATGAATGCACTTCCATACACAATTTAGTTTCTTTAATTTGTTTGCCACATTAGATTCTTTGCAGTCAATGAATGAATGGACTGACTGAGTAAATTAATGAATGAATTTATTTTTGGGCTTTCTTGTGCAATCCGCATGCAAGTGCATCAATTGTAGGCTAAATTTAGTTGAGGTCATTGGATGAAATGCTGAGATCAGATGCCGTAGGATTAAAAGAAGTGTAAATAAAAGATATTGGCAACTAGTAGATGTTATAACCCTTTCAATTTGAGATAAATAAAAATTTAGTTTATTTCAAAAAAGACATTTGGCAAATATGGTAATGAAGGCTAACTCTTGGAATTGATTGTTTTTAAACATTTTTAGATTTTTTCAAAAATTGTAAATTTGATTTTTGTAAAAAAAATTAATTAAAAAATAAACTTGTTTATGGTAAATTTAAGAAACTACAAGAAAAATAAAAAATATTGTCATATTCCATCAAAATATTGCGTTAAGAAAAGTACCAACAAGTGACCGAAATGAACTCAATTCAAATGTACACAATTTATATATGGGCAAATCCGAAAAATGTTAAATCAAGGACAAAATTTTAAAACTGTCAAAATCGCGTATTAGTGTTTATGGAAAAATTAACTATATATTGATCCTTTAGAATATATAATGGATACAATTTTTGATTGCTCTCTTCGTTAATGGCAGGTCTTTATTTGCACCCATTTCGAATTTTTACATATTTTCAAAAGTAATAGGTTTTTTAAAAGTTCATAAAAATGGCAAAAACATCCATTAAGGTATCAAGCTTCAGCAGGGGCTTTAAGTCTCCTTAATTTTATACAATTATATGTAAAAGACCCCATCAAAAGTAATTGGAGTGATATAAATAACGTCAAGTAATAAAGGGCTCACATTGTGTAGCGTCCGTCACAGAAATAGAATTTTTTTTAAATTTGACTAATGCAATTTTTCTTTTTTCTCCAATTGAACTTGGTTCGTAAAGAGAAGTTATATATATATATAATTCCCCGACAACATTTCAACTGGAACAGGGGGTACTTCTCTCAGACAATGAGCTGCATCCGATTCTATTTTTAGACTCATTGAAAGGGACCTATGTGTTAACGCCGGCTCCGAACGGCAAATGCATTAGTTAGAGAAGTTTTACATAGCCTAATACTCAATAACCAGTGGCTAGCTGATTTATGAGGTGGACCACCGCTTTTTTGAAAATTTATTTTTTCAAGTGAGTCTGGCCAGGGATCGAACTTGGGCCTCTGGTATGCTAGGCGGATGACTAACCTGCTATACCACGGCGGTTCAAAGAGAAGTTACAGTAAACTTTATATTACGCTAAAAATATCTAGATGTTTATACAGCATTTACAGAATAATATATTATTTGGACAGTAGGTACCTTTTTTGATGTATAGGTCGAAGAAGAAGGGACTTTTGGAGGGTAAAAAAGGGGAAAAAGGGAAAAAAATCGAAAACTTTATATCTCCTAAAGTAATAGGTATAAAAACAAAATTAGAATTACGTTTTTAACAGCTATGAAAATAAGCGGACAGGTGTTTGGTACTTTTTTGAGACTATGCCCGATAGGGGTAAAAAATTGTGAAAATAGTTTTTTTGGTACTTTTTTGACTCACTCTTATTTTTTAAACTAAAGAATATAGAAAGGAACTTTGTACTGCAGTCAATAAATGTGAAAGAAATATTGAACACGTATTTGGTACTTTTTTGACATTGAGTAATATGAATTGGAAAACTATGTTAACTGCGTTTTAATAAAATGTACCGAATTTAATTGGTACCAAAGAAGTACCAATTATGCATATGGAACTTTTTAAAATTAGGGGATAAAAAGGGGAAAAATAAGTAATGTTATAACTTTAAAACAAATGAATGTTTGACTGTATGTATGTTCTTTATCGAATAATAAACTGTGAACTTGATCATGTTATGCTCTTTAGCAAAGATGTTGCGGATAAGCCGGCGAAGGCTTCTAAGTTGGTAAGCCTAATTTCCGACAGGTGGCGCCACTGAAAATTACTAAAAATTAATTAAATCGTAACCTGTACATTTGATCATACTATGATCTTTTGCGAAGTTGTAGCGCATGAGTGGGCGAAGGATTTTTAATTAGTGTGAATAATTTCCGACAGGTGGCGCTACTGAAAATTACTCAATGTCAATTTAATCGTAAGCTTTACATTTAATCATGCTATAATCATTAGCAATGTTGTTGCACATGAGCCGACGAAGGTTTCTTAGTTGGTATGAAGAAATTTCGACAGGTGGCGCCGCTGAAATTTACTCAAAGTCAATTTAATCGTAAACTTTTAATCTATTAATTATGCTATAATCTTTGGCAAAGTTGTTGCGGATAAGCCGACGAAAGTTTATTAATTAGAATGATCAAAGTCCGTCAGGTGGCGCCACTGAAAATTACTCAAAGTGAATTGGATCGTAAACTGTGCATGTGATCATGTTATGATCATAAGCAAAGTTGTTACGTATAAGCAGATGAAGATTGCTTAGTTGGTATGAACGACTTCAGGTGGCGCCACTGAAAACTACTCAAAATGAATTAAATCGTAAACTGTGCATTTGATCAGACTTTAATCATTAGCAAAGTTGTTGCGCTTGAGTCGACGGAGATTTCTGTTGGCATGACCAATTTCCAAAATTATTCAAAATGAGTTAAACTGTAACTGTATAAAATAAAATATATGAAAACTTTAAAATTTGCCTCAAAAAGCTTATCATAAAGCCCCGAGCAAGTCTCGGTCAACCAGGTACTGTATAGGAAAGTGTGTAGCGTCCGTCACAGTATATATTTTTTACAAAATTATATTTATTCAATACAATATTTACGAACACATATCTATCTTATTAATAAAGCAATAATACTGTCTATATTCACAGATTAAATTTAAGATATTGGGTATTAAAAAAATATACAGTGGGGCAAATTTGATGCTTTTGAAATTTGATTTATTTTTTTATTTTTGGGACACTCTAACAGCTAGCCGATGCATTCTTTCGACGAAAAATAAGACGTAAAAAGTGAAAAACTTTAAATAAATATATGTATGTAGCCGTTTTGTGAAATAATAAATTGTGCCCAAAAATCGCATTTTAACCGCGAAAATGAAAAGGAAGGAGATGAAATTCGGGAACAAATAAAACCATTAATTAATCCTTAAAAATATATGAAATATGATTTTTTTTTTCAAATAAAAAACATTCAAGTAAAAACTGTATCATCCGACATGTAGCGTCCGCAACAGTTCATTTATGGATTTTTAGTGAAACTGGAAACTTTAACACTAGATTGCCGAAGGAAGTCATTTTGACTGCTTTCCAATTTAAATCATGAAAACAATTGTATATATAAAGGCACAGTTTCTTAAAATTGTCTGACTTTTACTTACCAATAACTTGTTGTATGACAGTAAAACATATAAGAAATATTAAAAATTAATTTTAAACAAATTTATTTACACATTAGTTATTTTTTTACATTGCAGTCATTTTGACTGCTTTGGGGCAATCTAGGTATATACAAAGTTTCCGTCTTTCTAGTGTTAAATATTATATAAAAGCTGTTTAGTAATCCTCTGATTTTCCTCTATCTTTTCTGTCTGTCTGTCTGTCTGTCTGTCTGTCTGTCTGTCTGTCTGTCTGTCTGTCTGTCTGTCTGTCTGTCTGTCTGTCTGTCTGTCTGTCTGTCTGTCTGTCTGTCTGTCTGTCTGTCTGTCTGTCTGTCTATCTGTCTGTCTATCTCTCTCTCTGTCTGTCGCTCTGTCTGTCTGTCTGTCTGTCTGTCTGTCTGTCTGTCTGTCTGTCTGTCTGTCTGTCTGTCTGTCTGTCTGTCTGTCTGTCTGTCTGTCTGTCTCTCTCTCTCTCTCTGTCAGTCGCTCTGTCTGTCTGTCCGTCTGTCTGTTGAAATAAAGTTTCTAAAGCTCCTGGAGGATGGACCTACATAAATTATGTATCATATTTTAGGAAATTCTCCCGCAATGAGCGCTATTAAAATCGGTTTATAAACACCGAAAATATCAAAAAAATACCAAAATTAGACAAAAATTTAAAAATTTTTGATTGAAACACACTTCTAAATATAAAGAGAAAAAGGATACTCTTGTTGTACATGTGATAATATATTATACATCAGATTGTAGGAAATGGTTCCCCTAAGCACTCTGTAAAATTTTATCAAAATCGGTCTATAAACCACTGAGATATCGCCTAAACACTAAATTTGATGTATTGTATTGTATGAAATGAAGAAATAGGAAATACCATCCTCCTGGAGCACGGACATACTTAAATTTTATATCAGATTTTGGGAAATTCCCACGCCAGGCACGTTATTAAATTTTATCAAAAGCGGTCCATAAACAACTGAGATATCGCCAAAACACTTGTGATGTGCAGCAAATTCCCCAAAGTACGTGTCTAAGAAATTTTGTTGACATTTTGTAAGTATTGTTTCAGCGATATCTCAGGTCTTTATGAACCGATTGCGATGAAATTTGTGGGAGGATTTCCTAAAATCTGATATATAAACTCCACAAATCTGATTATGAATACCATTCAAATTGTACCGATCAACTCAGAATCGGCAGGAGAATCGATTTCGCGACGTCCGTCCGCCTATTTGTCTGTCCATCCGTCCATCCGTCTACCTGTCTGCCCTTTTTTCTGTTGTATTCAAGTTTATGGAGCTCCTGTTTTTTCGATATCTCAGATGTTTATTTTGATGAAATTTTATAGCGTACTTCGCAGGGGATTACCTAAATTCTGATGCATTCGGTAATTTGTGGTAGATATAATTAAGTGTTTAAGCGATATTACACCTTAAATATCGATATATATATATATATATTTGATAGACAATGATGAAATGAGTGGGACGATATCCTGAAATTTTTTGTAAAATGCATGTGGGTAGCAGGCAGACTCACTGCATTTATCTTAATTTTGTGTCTGGCTTTTGAACATTATGATAACTTTTGAGAATGTTATCATAATCAAAAATGTAGCTAAGCACATGATATTCGTTCAAAACCTACATATGTATTTATGTATCTCACATATCAACGAAAATTTAAATTTTTTAATTGCAATTGGGAGAAATCCGTTCACGTTTGACAATTGCTCCCGTATAACTTCGCCTAAGGCAATCTCTTAGTGACAAATTATAATAGAAACGATGATGACATTTAGTATAAAGACGTTATACGATATCGTTATTCAGGGCGATAGCGCCAAAAATAAACTTTCTAGAGGGACAACATTTGACAAAAGTATTTCTGATCTCTTGAAAAATTTGGTATTGAAAATGGGCGAGCTCGGTTCACATTTGGTGAAATCTCCCATATAACCCCGACGGAATCAATTTAATGCTGATAAATTAAATCACATTATAACTGCACAAAGAACTAGAGCAAAACTTTCGACACATCCATCGGACAGATCGAAAGAACAATACATCCCAAATATTATTGATGAAGTATTCATCTTAATTAGTTAACTAACTTCAGATTAGTAAGTAAATTTTCAATAACTTTTCTGGAAAAGCTGATATCCATCCATTCAAAAGCTATATATTTCACGTATGTATCTAAAACTAAGAGTGTATACCTTATAATTCAAAGGCTTGTATACATTGTATGTAAATTAATAAATGTCATTCGATAGCACAATCGATGGGCTAATATTATCGAAAATCTGTGCAAAGATATCTAGTGCAGAACGGCAATGAGATACATTTAAGTACAACAAAATCCTTACAAATATATAGTCCGTCACGCAGGATTTGCCCATATGCAAACTATATTTAGCCTATATCTGCCTCAAACTTTTCTTTTCATTGCATTAAAACAACTTATTTTTTAAAATTAAGAAAAAAACTCTGCGTTTAAATAATTAAAATTAATTTCTTGCACATGTAGCACATGACATTTTAATTTATCACAAACCCTTTTTCACAAAACTTTAAAAGCATAAATCTTTAAAATTTCCCCATTCTCATTTTCAACACAAAAATCATATCTTGTGGCCAATAAGAGAACAAAACAAAACCCCTGACATTTCGAAAAATGTTTTCAAGAAATTTTCATATGTTTTATTTATGAATGAAAGAAGAAGGAATAGGTGCAAGTGCTAGTACTTGGTCATAAGTACTCATCATGGACAGACATAAGAACTGATATGTTCGTTCAGATGGTTTCACACATACAACCCTTTTCTTACCTTCTACAGATTTATTATTACTCCGGTACTCGAGAATAGTATGTATAAAAATATGTATATGAAAAGTACTTTTAAGCAAGTCAAGAGTACTTGATGTTATTGTTCTCTATGTTGGGTATTGTGTTGGAAATCTAAAAAAAAATTTTAGTTAAGAAACTCATAACAAAGGCTAAAAAAAGTTTTAAGGTCTATATTTATACCCACATAAGTATTGTTTCAAGATTCGGAAAAAAAGAACATGCAAAATACAAGAGTGTCATTTTTGGTTAAGAAATTGAAGAAAATAGGAAAAAGTTAAATATTTAAAAATTTTCAAATTTAAAATTTTTGTACACAAAAATTTTATAAAGAAATTTTCTCTACAGAAACATTTTTAATATAAAATTTTTCTCAACAAAAGGTTTTTATAACAAATTTCCATAAACTGTGGACTCCCGATTATTCATAATCACAAAGGTCTAACCGGATCTTTCGAACTATACGAATTATAGGGGGATTTCAATTAAATGGGATTGAAATAAAATAAATACGAACTACGATTTATCGGGTTACGAATTATCAGGATTTGACTGTATAAAACCTTAATAATTAAAATTTTTATACAGACAATTTTGTATACAAAAAGAAAAATTATTCACATTTGATCCCAATCTGTTACATTAACTTATTAATGTAACACACTAATTATTGATAAAATACCAAAAAAGTGAATGAAGACGAAACTGCAAAACTTTTGTTCTGTTGATAAACTGAGCTTTTACTTATGGCTTACAAACATAATTCGTAATAATTGTGTTTGTAAAATAGGTAATATTGCGAAGTTTTCGGTTTATCTAAAAGTAAGGATACTCCTTCTAAAGAAATGGCCTAACCAACCATTGAAAGTCGTAGAGGAATTGGTTATACCCACAAATATTTTATTATTGGCTTTTATCAGTATTGGCTTTTATCAATAAATTGTCTGTTACATCAATAAATAAATGTAACAGATTAGGATCAAATGCAAATAAATTGTCTTTTTCAAAACATTTTCTAAATAAAACACTTTCTATATAAAAAAAATTTCTACAGGAAAGTTTTCAATATAACAAATTTGCCATAGAAAATTTTTCTATAAAAAAATTGTACTCGGAAAAATTTTACATGTAAAAATTTTTTATAGAAAAATTTGCTTAATAAAAAATTTTCTATATAAACATTTTTTTTTAGAAAATCTTTCTGCAGAAAATAGAAAAATTTTCGATACAAAAAATTTTCTATAGAAACATTTCCTTATGAAAAAAATTTCTATATAAAAATTTTATATACAAAAAACTTTCTGTACGAAAAATTTTCTATAGAAACATTTTCTATAGCTAAATTTTCTTTATAAGAAATTTTATTTATATAAAAATATCGATAGAAAAATTGTCTAAAGATAATTTTCTTTATAAAAAAACTTCCAATAGAAAATTTTGTATATAAAGATTTTCTACAGAAAAATTTTTTTTAAAAAATATTTTCTATAGAAAAATTTTCTTAAAAAAAACTTCTGTAGAAAAATTTTCTACAGAAAAATTTTTCTATAGAAAAAAATTGCTGTAGAAAATTTTTCTATAAAAAAATTGTATGCAGAAAAAATTTTCTATATAAAAAAATTTTTACAGAAAAATTTGCTTTACGAAAAATTTTCTAAAGAAAATTTTCTATATAAACAATTTTTTATAGGAAATTTTTCTGCAGAAAATAGAAAAATTTTTCTGCAGAAAATAGAAAAATTTTCGATACAAAAAAAATTCTATAGAAACATTTCCTTTTTAAAAAACTTTCTATAGAAAAATATTATATACAACAAATTTTCTATATTAAAAAATTTACGCAGAAAAATTTTGTAGAGAAAAATTTTCTAAAGCTAAATTTTCTTAATAATAAATTCTGTTTATATAAAAATTGTCTAAGAAAAATTTTCTTTATAAAAAAACTTTCTATAGAAAATTTTGTATATAAAAATTTTCTACAAAAAATTTACTTAAAAAAAATATTTTCTGTAAAAATTTTTTTTTTTAAATTTCTGTAAAAAAATTTTCTAAAGAAAAATTCTATAGAAAAATTTTTTGTACAAAAATTTTCTATATATACATAGAAAAATTTTATATACGAAAAATTTTCTATATTAAAAATTTTCCATAGAAAAATTTTCCATAGAAAAATTTTATGTAGAAAAATTTTATATAGAAAAATTTTCTATAGCAAAATTATCTATATAAGAAATTTTGCTTATATAAAATTTTCTATAGAAAAATTTTTTAGTGAAAAATTTTCTTTATAAAAAAAATTTTCTATAGAAAATTTTGTATATAAAAATTTTCTACAGAAAAATTCTCTTAAAAAAATGTCCGTAGAAAAATTTTTTACAGACAAAATTTTCTATTAAAAAATGTTCGATAGAAAAAATTTTCTATAAAAAATTTTCTAAAGAAAAATTTTCTGTAAATAAATTTTCTATAAAAAAAATTTTATAGAAAAATTTTCTATAAAAATGATATTCTATAGAAAAAATATTCTATAGAAACATTTTCTATAAAAAAAAAAATCCTATAGAAAAATTTTTTATATAAAAAATTTTTTATAGAAAAATTTTCTATTTAAAAAGTTTTTTATATTAAAAATTTTCTATAGAAAATTTTTTGTATAAAAAATGTTTGATAAAAATTTTCTATAAAAAAAATTTGTATACAAAATTTTTAATTGAAAAATTTTCAATATCAAAAATTCTCTATCGAAAAATTTTCTGCATAAAAAGTTATCTATCGAAAGAGTTTCTATGTAAAAATTTTTCTTCAGAAATACTATCTATAAAAAAAATGCTAAAGAAATTTCTATAAAATTTCTAAAGAAAAATTTTCTATAGAAAAATTTGTATATGGAAAAATTTTCTATACAAAACCTTTCTATAGAATAATTATCTTCAAAAATAAAACAATTATATACAAGAATTTTCTATATAAAAAATATTCTAAACAAAAATTTTCTATATAAAATTTTTTAATAAAAAAATAATCTTTAAAAAAATTTTGTACAGAAAAATTTTTTATATACAAAATTTTCTGTATAAACAATTTTTTATATAAATAATTTCTATAGCGAAATTTTCTTTAGAGAATTTCTATAGAAAAATTTCATTTAGAAAATTTCTATATAAAAAATTTTCTATAAAAAAATATATAAATTATTTCTATATACTTTGCAATTGAAAAATTTTCTATAAAAAAATTTTTTATATAAAAAATTTTCTATAGAAATTTTTCTATACAAAAAATTTTCTATGGAAAAAATATCTTTCAAAAAATTTCCTATTGAAAAATTTTCCATATCAAAAAAAATTTTTTTAGAAAATTTTTCAATTGCAAATTTTTTATGTAGAAAATATTTTATATAAAATTTTCGATATAAAAAATTGTCTATATAAAAAACATTCTATAGAAGAATTTTCAATTTTAAAAATTTCTATAGAAAAATTTGGTATATAGAAATTTTTCTATAGAAAAATTGTTCTCAAAAAAATATCAGAATTGTCGGGATACTAAATATTATTCTATAGAAAAATATTTGATACAAAAAAATTTCTGTAGAAAAAATATCAATGGAAAAATTTTCTGTAGAAAAATTTCTTTAGATACAAAAATTTTATTTAGAAATATTTTTCATATAAAATTATTAAACAACAAATGTTGTTTAGAAATAGAAAATTTTTTTATACAAAAATTTTATACAGAAAATTTTTCTATAAAAAAAATTTATATAAAAAATTTTACTGTACACAAATTTTATGTAGAAAGTTTTTCTATAAAAAGTTTTTCTTTACAAAAATTTAGTATATAAAATTTTTCTATACAAAAATTTTATATAGAAAATTTTTCTATACAAAAATTTTATATAGAAAATTTTTCTATACAAAAATTTTATATAGAAAATGTTTCTATACAAAAATTTTATATAGAAAATTTTTCGATACAAAAATTTTATATAGAAAATTTTTCTATACAAAAGTTTTATATAGACAATGTTTTTTATACAAAAATTTTATATGGAACATTTTTCTATACAAAAATGTTATATAGAAAATTTTTCTTTACAAAATTTTTTTTAGAGAAAATATTTCTTTACAAAAATTTTATATAGAAAATTTACTTTACAAAATTTTCTTTACAAAAATTTTTGCTTAAAAAATTTGTTCATAAAAAATTGTTCTGTACTTAAATTTTGTATCAAAAACTTCCAACTTCAATTTAATTAGAAGACAATTGATATCTATTTCAAAACATTTCTATTCTCTTGTTCAAATAATTTAATTTAAACAACTTTGCCCAACTTTCAAACAGTTTTCGATCTAAACAAAAAACTAAAACTTTCCTGTAAGCCTCTTACACCAAAAAAAAAAAAAAAATAATTTTATTGTCTTGTTTTCTAGCCTTTTCCCATTTACACACTTTTTTTGTAACAATAATGTAAAAAATTTATTATAAATTGTGAAAAATAACAGGAGGTATTAATGTGCAACGACCCAAATCAGATTCATTTGTAGCATGACACTACCAAAAAGACCGCACACAGTTGGACTTAAAGACTGAATAGAACAGAATAGAAAACTCTTACTTATTTGTTCATATTTGTTGCAGGGTGACAGGGTAGGTTTTTATTGGGGAGCCTTGTAACGGAAGATAATTTTTTGTACCGCCTGCCATTATATTCCTGTTACAAACAACTGCAACATAAAAAACAGAACAATTGTAGAACAAAATAAAATAGAAATTAAACAAAAGTTTGAAAGTGAAAAAAAAATTATATGAATGAAAATAAAAATTACAATGCCTAGATGCGATCAAAAAAAAGTTATGCGTCTAAAAAGTGCATTTTAGTGTAAAGTAGGTACTAAGTAGAATTTAGCTAAGAGGTTGCTCCTTTGCCATTTTTTGGTCACTATTTTTAACTAGTTATGGAAGACAATGAAGAAGGTACAGTGGTAAAAAGCTTGTTATCAAATTATACCAATTTTTAGTATTTTAGGGTACCTATTCCTTTCGAAATAAGCCTAATCGCTGAAAACCTCCTATACCAGATCCATAATCTTTGAAAAAAGCCATATGATACCAGTTTTTAAAACAGGGCCGAAAATAACTGTTATTTTTGAATTTTTGATTAAAAAAAAACAACAGCAAGGAAATGTCGGGGAATTAAGCCAAGTATACCATTTTGATAGTCTTAGACCAAATTTTCATAAAATGCGATGCTTTTGAAAAATCAGATTTTTATTTTTTAGAAAAAAAATAACAGTTATTTTTTGATTTTTTATTTTTTTGAGCAAAAATAACAGTTATTTTTAACTTTAATTTTTTCGAGCAAAAATAAAAGTTATTTTTTAACTTTTACTTTTTCGAGCAAAAACAACTATTATTTTTGACTTTTATTATATCGAGCAAAAAAAAAGTTATTTTTTGACTTTTATTTTTTTGAGCAGAAATAAAAGTTATTTTTGTGTTTCCAACCCCAACTATGATTACAAAACTCAACTCCATTAATTTGTGAGCATATGTAAAATATTCTCACTGAAAAATTATCTTTGTTTGAAAAAATTTTTCAATAAAATTATCATAATTTCAAACAAAAATAACTTCTATTTCTGCTCGAAAAAATTCAAGTCAAAAAATAACTTTTATTTCTGCTCGAAAAAATAAAAATTAAAAAATAACTTTTATTCTTGCTTGAAAAAATAAAAGTTAAAAATAACAGTTATTTTTGCTCGAAAAAATAAAAGTTAAAAAATAACTTTTATTTTGGCTTGAAAAAATAAAAGTCAAAAATAACTGTTATTTTTTATCGAAAAAATAAAAGTCAAAAAATAACTTTTATTTCTGCTCGGAAAAATAAAAGTCAAAAAATAACTTTTATTTTCTGACTTTTACGATAAAAGTTATAACAGTTACGGTCCCTGTTTTAAAATGGTTACTTAAGTTAGGGTAGTAGTAGCCAGTTGTAATGGGATATAATGGCTTACAGGTAAGAACTCTACCCAATTCCTATTCTTACCTTCTTGTGGTACACCCTGTTAACCTGAGCAACCTAGTTGAAGATGCGGTAAACAACCCTTGTGGGATTCTAGATCGTTATGGATATGATAGGGAGTCATTCCAACTTATTGAGTCTAAGATAATTGTACTTGCCCAAGTACGAAACTGCAGCGTCTATTAAGTATTTTAGTTGCGGCTGCAAGCTGGCGTATGTTTCGGATCGAGCTGCTAGAGCGGCTCGCTATACTTTGGACTCATCACCAATCGACTTAGCACTAGCAATGTTTTAAGCATGGAAAGAAACAACACTACAGAATATACTAATTCAAGGCGTAATCGTGGGAGAAATTCCCCTACTGCAAAAGGTGGCACAAGGATTTTGAAAGAACATTCTGATGAAAGAATCCGATTCTATCCGAAGATATCGGACTATAAAGCCTAATGTAGGCATAAAGCAAATCTTGAAGTTTGCGAAGTGGAACGAAACTGGAAAATTAGAACAGCTTAGGCTCGAAATGTCGCATTATAAAATTTAGTTGTTGGCGATGATGCATGAAGCAAGATGAACAGGACAAGGGAAGGTACGAAATAAATATACTGAGTTTCTTCTATCCCGGATGACAATGAGCATAGAAGGGATGTAGGCTTCTTGATATAAAAAAAATAAGCCAAGGCAAAGTCAGTAGAAGACTTATGGCAATCAAACTCAAGACAAAAACTCGTAATTTGATATTTATCAATGTCTATGCTCCAACTGAAATTCCGTCGGAAAGCGATGAAGATAACTTTCCGATGCACAGTATGATATTACAATGGTACTTGGCGACTTTAGAGCTTAGCTTGGTTCCAACAATACCAGTTTAAGCATTATATTCGTAAGCACGGTGTCGGAGTAAGAAACGATAACAGAGGAATATTGATCAAGCTATGCTGTGAAAGGAAACTTGTTGAAGGTGGCACTATATTTCCTCATAAACTTCACCATAAAATAACATCGAAATAGCCCAACGGCATTACAAAGAACTAAATTATTCATATTTTGGTCAATTCTAAGTGGCGATCATATTTACTTGATGTACGCTCGAGGCGCGGAACAGATATAAACAGCGACCATAATTTAGTTATATCTAAAGTTCGATTAAAAGTAGTGGCTCTGAGGTCTGAAACGGCAAAAACCGATCGGAAAATTGATGTTGGGAAACTGGAATCAGAGCGATGTCGAAATGCCAACCATGCCATTTTATTCAATGGAATTTCAGACAGGCCACCAATAACACAAGAAGTGAAGAATGCCTTTAAAAGCCTTAAGCGAAATAAGGCCCCGGGCAATGACAATATCTCAGCGGAGATGCTTTTATGTGATGTTGAAGAATCGTCGAGGCTGTGCAGCCATTTGTGCCTAAAATATGGGAAGGAGAAGCTCTACAAACCTCCCGAAATGAAAATATACTAGTCAAAATACCAAAAGAGGGCTACCCCAAAGACTGCAATAACTACAGGGGAATAACACTTCTTCAAGTAACGAGCAAAATACTAAGTCGAGTAATTTTTAATAGAACGTCTGACTCCGTGAAAATCAGTTTGGGTTCCGAGAGAATCGATATTGTGTTGATCTAATCAACACAGTTAGAATAGTACTGGAGTAATGTAATGCATTCCGCACTCCCATTTACCTAGCGCTTTTCGACTCTATGAAGGCCTTCGATAGTGTCAATAGGAGCTAACTATGAAGAATTTTAGAAACCCGTAACATGCCTACGAAAATTCTGAACTTAATTCGGGCAATGTATGTGGACTTTAAATGTCGGGTTCTCCGTAAAAGTAAACAATTGCCTAATCCGTTTGATGTTACTACTGAAGTAAGACAAGGATATACCTTGTCACCTATACTTGTTAACCTTGTCATCGACAATATAATGCGCACGACACTGAATGGTAAACGTGGTATCCAATGGACATCCTTTAAACAGCTCGAGGATTTGTAATACGCTGATGATGTGAATATGTCTTCTAAGCCAAAGCTCAGGTCGCCTTCAAGAAAACACAAGTTACTGTTTAATCTCGAGCAGCTGGGCTGGAAATCAATATTTCCAAGACAAAGATTATGCCTGGAGGATATGGCGCAAAACTGTCGACACATATCAATGTGGATAACGAGGTTATTGGATGTGTAGGTACATTTAATTATCTTGGTAGTTTGGTATCTACAAAAGGTGGCGCCGACGAGGATATTGGATCGCGTATTAATAAGGCAAAATCTGCATTCGGCATTCTTCCAGCTATTTGGAAATCTAGGCAAATATCAACGACAACTAATCAACGAATATATAACTCGAATGTCAATTTTATCCTGTATTACGACTGCAAAACTTGGAAACGTACAAATTTCATCGATAAACGTCTAAAAACCTTTAAAAATATATGTTTACGGAAACTCCTTAATATATGTATGGTGGCCGAACCGCATAAGAAATGAAATTATATTTAACGAGACAAATCAAATTCCTGCTTCTGTGGAGGTATGTCAACGAAAATGGCGATGGATAGGCCACACTTTGAAGGCCAAATATACTAACATTGCTCGAATGTGGAGAAGCTCAATTGATGCGAAGTTGCAAGCAGCAAGCTACTCTTGGAATGACGTATGCCTACTTACTTATTTTAGTGGCCTATATTTACAACCTCTTAAGATAAAATACCAAGCATATTTTAGAAATCCATGCTCTTAGATCTTGTGCGCATATTATCCAATTATGTATGCCAAGATTTGAAAGATTTTCCTATATTTGGTTTTTAATTCGGAGCTTTGGACTATGTGTGTTAAGTTAAATTTTAAAATTTAACTTTCCAAGACACAAACCCAAATTGTTAACAGAGCTATGTTAAGCACTTAACGGGGGTACTGTTAATAGTAAACATTTTAGCTATCATTTAAAAACCGATATTTATATACTAAAATCAGCTTAAAAAATAAAAAAAATACTGCTGTATACCATATATATCCCAGAATCAAAATATCTACAAATGTTTGAATAATTTTTTTTTTACGTTTAATAAGTCGAAAAAAACAAAAAAGAATATTCTTAATGATTTTTAAGCTCTTTTGTCATTTTCTCGAAAATCTTAGGAGATGGGTGGATAAAATTTATTGGATATCATTTCAGAACGGACCTGAATAAATATCCAATGGCCAAAAGTGTTAAAAGTTTGTTTTTTTTCGGAATTATTAAGAAATTTGATTTTTAAATTTTAGAAAGGACTTTAGTTCTTTTCTCGAAAAACTTAGGAGATGGGGATATCATTTGAAATTTGATTTTTAAATTTTAAAAAATTTCGAGATTTTTTAAAATTTAAAAATCAAATTTCTTAATAATTCCGAAAAAAACAAACTGTTAACACTTTTGACCATTGGATATTTATTCAGTTCCGTTCTGAAATGATATTCAATAAATTTTATCCGCCCATCTTCTAGGATTTTCGAGAAAAGGACAAAAGTGCATAAAGATCATTAAGAATTTTCTTTTTGTTTTTTTCGACATATTAAACTTAAAAAAATTTTTTACTCAAACATTTGTAAATATTTTGAATCTGAGATATATATGGTATATAGAAGTATTATTTTTTATTTTTTTTTAAAGTAATAGCTAAATTTTTTACCATTAACAGCACCCCTATTAAGTGCTTCACATAGCTCTGTTAACTCTGTCTTGGAAAGTTAAATTTTAAAATTTAACTTCACACACATGTTTGGACTTGCTCTTTTAACATTAGTTTTAATTTCGAATTAAGCTTTTCAACAGTGTCTAATTCTTCCCCTAGTTTTCTGGAATGTTTCTGTTGGTGTAGTTGTTGTTCTGTTTGTGTCTATAAGCAGAACAACATTTTTCTCTAAATGTGTTGCTGTAAGTGTAGAGCAGCGTTTTTCTCTTTATCTACACACTCTCCCTCTCTCTCTCTCTGTTTGCTGCTAACTTCAGATAATCTATTTGCACAACGTATGTGTGAGTGTGTTGTTGATCATGTGAAAATGTATTGCAACATGCACAAACTTTCGTAAGCCACATTGTTAGTATAATCAACGACAGCAGTTCTTTGTTTAAGTCTACAGAAAATGCTAGAAACTCTCTTCTCCACTAAATAGAGTTTTAATTCAGGCGCGTATAAGAGAACAGTGAGACTAAGAATATTTGTAAAAGCGACAAGTTTGCTTACAGTTTTTGTGATTTGTATTAAATGTTAAATTAATACAACAATAACCTTTTAAAATGACATAAAGTGTTTTAATTCTGTTTTCAGTTGTTTGCAAAAAGAATTCCTTAAACGTTTCTAAAGGAAAAACGAAACAATAGTAATTGTTTGTTTTTTAGGAGTGGGTTACTAGCCCGACGTCCTTACCCTTATTTTTATAGTTCTTATGGGAAAATTCGCAAGACATGTTAGCTAACTACATTAACTGGTGTTAAAGTAGTAACCCGGATGATACCACAAGGAGATCAGTGTTCACATTTGAGATAAAGGATAACCAAGATAAGTCTGGGCTTACTATGTTAAGACCAATCAGAATCGTTGATTGGTATCCAAAATCCCTACATCACCCAATGACGTATTCCTTACATCTCACAATAGAGTCCGAAATAATGAATGTTTGACGAGACTATCACATACAATTTATGTTAACACTTTCATCCCACTGTGCACCATGTTTAGAATCTATGTATAAATCTAGTAGTACATACATATTTAAAGCTTTTTATTTTTCCTGTTACAGCAAAAGTTCTATTGTTATTTTTTCTAATGAATTTAGTTAGTTTTGAAATCTTAGTTACATATTTTTTTTTTCTATTTTAATTCTCCTCTAAACTATTAAATAGTTTTTCTTCTTGTTGGGAACAAAAAAAGTTTCTATTTTTTTAGTTTTGTTTCATTTACAAAATGCTTTTTACTAGATAATAAATGGTAAAAAGTTGTCTCTTAATTATGTTAAATGAAAGTTTTTCTCTTAACTTTTTTTTGTGTTACAACTGTCATATCTGTTAGAACATAAGAACAAAATGTTTGTGCAAAAAACTAACTAAGATTTAGGCCAAAGAATTTAAGAATTAAGAGATAATTATGTAGTAAACTTTTTTCTTTAATTTTTGAAAAAAAAAACTTTTTAATTTTAAATTGTATGATATTGTATGTATGTATTTGTATGTATGTAGAAAAAGAGGGAAACTGATTAAAAATTTTTAGTTCTTTTTTTTCAGATTTCCTAAATGAGCTTTCTTCAGACAGAGTGAAAGAAAAATACAGCTGCCACCTGTAGTTAGAAAGTTAATTTATCATGACAGCTGTCAGTGTCACTATATTTTGTTTTTTTCTTTATCGTGGCTGTTGTTTGCTGTAGCAGTTGTCATTGCATTTCTGTATGTTTTTTAAATAAATATATATACACCTGCATTGCTTTGTAAATACACACACACACACATCTCTTGAAAAGAACTTATGTCACTCACTCATTTTGATAACTGTCTACTGTCTACAATTGCTATTACCTCGAGTACCTCCTTCATTAAATGTTTCACCCACAACAACTACATATTTCGATGCAAAAAGAAGTACTACAATGAGGTTGCAGTTTTTGCACAAAGCTCTAGATTAAATTCTAGCAAAATTGTACACACCGTCATTTGAAATGGAATTTAACATAAAAACAATTGGTCTAAATCTTCTAAAAGTTTTGCACGAACATCCTCTCAAAAGGAATTATAGTTAGTTTTTACTTTAGAACAATTATGTTCATTAAGGTTGAATGAAGTAAAAACTTTTAGAAAATAAAATTAGAAATTCTTGGAAAATTTAAATTGAAACTAAATTATCATAATCTGCTGTAGTATCATCTCAATTACAATTATAATTATTTTAGTTAGAGGTCAATTAAAAGAAATAACTAAAGGAAAGAAATAACAAAAACTCAACTAAAAACAAGTAAGAAAGCGCTATAGTCGGTCAAGCCCGACCATACGATACCCTTCACCACTAAGGTCAAAGCTGTTATTTTTCCTGTATAAAGACAAATATTTGCTAAATTTTGCCATCATACAAACATTTTCTCAAAACTTATATATTTAATCTGTTTTCGTCATTTGGACTTATATGAGAGCTAGGGTCAAATGTATACCGAAATTTGGCAAATTGATTACAGTTTTTACAAAAATGATGTATGCAAAAAATAAACTCAAAATTTTCATTATCTTTAGATTTACGAGCGTTTTAGTGATTTTTTGTCTCATTTAGTGCGTTTTCGAAGAAGGTTTTGTATGGGAGCTATGGTCAAATGTGAACCGATTTCAACGAAATTTGGTACAGTGATTTAAGTTTACATAAGCAGTATCTGTTTTAAATTTCATGAAAAATATTGATATTTGTGGCCAATATATCAATTCAGGGCCGTGGGACCTATGGAAGGTACCATAAATAATGGACCGATTTTGAACAATTTCAAAAGCCATGGTCCTATTATCAAAAAAATGATCCGTGCCAAATTTCATCAAATTATCTTTAGAATTGCGACCTGTAGTTTCATTACAAAGTTTACATGGGGGTCCAGCCTGTCAGCCGTCCAGCCAGACGGACGGACATGGCTAAATCGACTCAGAAATTGATTCTAAGCGTATTAGTATCTTCTAGTATCTTCTTCCCATATCTTATGCACAAATGGGTGCCTCAGTCTCGTCGATCCTTCAATATCACATAAAAGCATCTTGTTGCGCTTAAGGCTTCTAATAATGTTCTTCACTTCTTGTATTGTCGGTGGGCTGTCTGAAATTCCATTGACTATACTGTCATGGTGAACCGCCGTGGTATAGCAGGTTAGTCATCCGCCTAGCATACCAGAGGCCCAAGTTCGATCCCTGGCCAGACTCACTTGAAAAAATAAATTTTCAAAAAGCGGCGGTTCACCTCATAACTCAGCTGGCCACTGGTTATTGAGTATTAGGCTATGTAAAACTTCTCTAACTAATGCATTTGCCGTTCGGAGCCGGCGTTAACACGTAGCTCCCTTTCAATGAGTCTAAAGATAGAATCGGATGCAGCTCATTGTCTGAGAGAAGTACCCCTGTTTCCAATTGGAATGTTGTCGGGGAATTATATATATATATATATATATATATATATATATATATATATATATATATATATATATATATATATATATAGTGTCATGGTTAGTTTCATTTTGCACTTCCGTAAGTGGTGCTAATCCCATAGAATTTTTTAATTGCTGCCAGGAAGTGTTTCATCCATCATATTAATTACTCATCCGGCGTTGTGAGAAGTTTACCGCTAGTACTCAGGATGGGACTGTTGGTGTAGGTAGGTTTGCCACACAACGCTCTTGATATATTGTATAATGTCCTCATGTCGCCTTTACTTCCAGCTGACTCTGCTTCGCTCGCTTGTTTATCTATCCACATTCTCTTGTCCCTCCTTACAGACCTTTTTATTCTATTGGATAGCTCACGGTATGCTGTACCAAGCACCTCAACATCGTTTTCAGTTAAAATTGCTCTTTGAAACCTAAAGTTTGTTGATCAACCTCATTGTATGTTTGAGTGACACACCTTGTAATTTCGGTAATATTACCGTCGTTATTGTTAACAACATCTGGAAGCCGATTCCTTATAGAAATAATAAAGGCATTTCGATGTCGTTCTGATTCTAATTTTCCAACATCAATTTTCCGATCGGCTTTTGCTGTTTCAGACCTCAGAGCCGCTACATTCAATCGATCTTTAGATATAACTTTTGAATATGATATAATAATTGAATATGATTTTGGGCAAATCTCTACCCCTAGCATGTCGGCAGACGTCTGGTCTTTTTACAAAATTTTGAATTACATTTCAATTAAGCGCCGTTTGTTGTTTGCTCACGAAAAACCGTTAGGCGTTTATTCACAAGAACGAGTCTTTCAATTGAAGTAGTCAAATTGAGAAATAGACGATTAGAAATTTCTAATGCAATCACTGTACCGTCTTTTAAAATCAAGTAAACTGATATCAACATTAGGCATTTGAAAAATTGTTGATAAAGAAATTTTCTATAGAAAAATTTATTTAAAAAAAAATTGTCTATATAAAAATTTAATATTTTTCTATAGAAATATTTCTGTTTAGAAAGATGTTCTAAAAAAATTAGGATTAGAAAAAAAAAATGTTCCCAACAAAAACTTTCGATAGATAAACAAATTTTCTATAAAATTTTCTATATCCAAAATTTTTGAGAATAATTTTTGGAGATAATTTTGTTATTAAACATTTTTCTACAGAAATTTTTTTTATCAACAATTTTTGCATAGAAGAAATTTTTCTACAGAAAAATATTTCTATCAAAAATGTTTCTATAGAAAATTGTTTTTATTGAAATTTTTTTTCAGAAAACATTTTTATCGAAAATTTTTCTGTACGTTTCTCTTCGAAAAAATTTTTTCGACAGAAAAATATTTTTTTTTTAATTTTTTTATCAAACATTATTTTATAGAAAAATTTTTCTATAGAAATTTTTTTTATTAAAATTTTTTCTTTGTCTGGAATTGGGGATAATCCTCCTGATGAGATAGCCTAACCAACCATCGATAAATAATTGTAATAAATTGGGATCTTAGTACAATACACAATAGTAAAATTTTTTAATAAAATATTTTTCTTTAGAAAGATTTTCTGTAGAAATATTTCTCTATAGAAAAATTTTGGAAAAAAAATTTCTAACAAAAATTTTTCTATAGAAAAATTTACATAACATTTTTTTTCTAAAGAAAAATTTTCTATAGAAATATTTTTCTATAGAAATATTTTTCTATAGAAATATTTTTCTATAGAAATATTTTTCTATAGAAATATTTTTCTATAGAAATATTTTTCTATAGAAAAATTTTCTAAAAATTTTTTGATATGCAAATTTCCTGTATCAAAAATGTTTGAGAAAATTTTTTTTATAGAAAATTTTGTTCTTAAAAATTTTTTTATAGAAATTTTTTTATCAAACATTTTTCTATAGAATTTTTTTTTATCACAAATTATTTTATCAAAAAATGTTTATTCAAAATTTTTTTTTCTATCTAAATTTTTTCTATAGAAAATTATTTTTATTAAAAATTTTTCTTCAGAAAAAAAGTTTATTGAGCATTTTTCTATAGAATAATTTTTTTTACAAAAATTTTTTATAGACAATTTTTTTTATCAAAAATTTTTCTATAATCTTTTTATCAAAAATTTTTCTATAGAAAAATTTTTTATTAACAATTTTTCTATGTGAATTTTTTTTATCAATTTTTTTTTACAGAAAATTGTTCTATCACAAATTTTTTATAAAAAATTTTTTTCATTATTAATTTCTTTTTTATCAAATATTTTTTTAAAGAAAAATTTTTTAGAAAATTTTTTAAACAGAAAAATATTTCTATCAAAATATATTAATATAAAATTTTTATCGAAGATTTTTCTTGAGAAAATAGAAAAATATTTTTTAACTTATTTTTTTCCAAAGAAAAATATTTTTATTAAAAATTTGTGTATTAGAAAATGTTTGTATCGAATATATCTAAAAACAAGTAAGAAAGTGCTATAGTCGGTCAAGCCCAACCATACGATACCCTTCACAACTAAGGTCAAAGGTGTTCTTTTTCCTGTATAAAGAGAAATATTTGCTAAATTTTGCCATCATACAAACATTTTCTCAAAACTTATATATTTAATCTGTTTCCGTCATTTGGACTTATATGAGAGCTAGGGTAAAATGTGGACCGATTATCTCGAAATTTGGCAAATTGATTACAGTTGTTACAAAAAATATGTACGCAAAAAATAAACTCAAAATTTTCAATATCTTTGGATTTACGATCGTTTTAGTGATTTTTTTGTCTCATTTAGTGCGTTTTTAAAGAAGAGTTTATATGGAAGCTATGGTCAAATGTGAACCGATTTCAACGAAATTTAGTACAGTGATTTAAGTTTACATAAGCAGTATCTGTTTTAATTTTCATGAAAAAATATTGATATTTGTGGCCAAAATAGCAATTCCGGGATGTTGAACCTATGGGAGGTACCATAAATAATGGACCGATTTTGACCAATTTCAATAGCCATGGTCTCAATATCAAAAAAATTATCTGTACCAAATTTCATCAAATTATCTTTAGAATTGCGACCTGTAGTTTGATTACAAGGTTTATATGGGGGTCCAGCCAGACGGACGGACGGACGGACATCGCTAAATCGACTCAGAAAGTGATTCTAAACCTATTGGTATACTAAAAGGTGGGTCTACGACAAATATTTCTATGCGTTACATACATCAGCACAAACTTATAATACCCTTTCCACCTATGGTGGTGAAGGGTATAACAAGTAAGAAAGTGCTATAGTCAGTCAAGCCCGACCATACGATACCCTTCACAACTAAGGTCAAAGGTGTTCTTTTTCCTGTATAAAGACAAATATTTGCTAAATTTTGCCATCATACAAGCTGTTTCCGTCATTTGGAATTATATGAGAGGTAGGGTAAAATGTCTGAATATCTCGAAATTTGGCAAATTGATTAAAGTTTTAAAAAACAATTATGTTGCAAAAAATAAACCCCAAAGTCTGACTAACTTCAGATTTACGAACGTTTTAGAGATTTTTATCTCATTTAGTGCGTTTTGACAGAGGAGTTTGTATGGGAGCTATGGTCGAATGTGAACCAATTTCAACAACATTTGGTACAGTGATTTTGTTTTATATAAGCAGTATTTGTTTTAAATTTCATGAAAAACTATTGATATTTGTGGCCAAAATATCAATTCCGGGAAGTATCAATTCCCGTATCAAAACAATTATCTGTGTCAAATTTGATCAACATGGTTTACACGGGGGTCCAGCTAGCAGCCTAGCCCGACGGATTGATGGACTGACATTGTTAAATCGACTCAGAAAATGATTCTAAGCCTATTGGTATACCAAAAAAGGTGGGTCTAAAATATATATTTTTATGCGTTACAAATATCAGCACAAACTTATAATACCACTACCACCTATGGTGGTGAAGGGTGTAAATATGGTTTAAAATCGAAATGCAGTCAGTTTTAATAAAAACAAGGGGGAAAGTGCTAGAGTTCATCAAGACCGACACTTGTATACTAAACTTAAATATGATTTTGGGCAAATCTCTACTCCAAGCATGTCGGCAGACGCCTGCTCTTTTCACAAAATTTTGAATCACATTTTAACAAAGCGCCGTTAGTTGTTTGCTCACGAAAACTCAGGCGGCGTTAAATCACAAGAACTAGGCCTCCAATGAAAAAAGTCAATTTGAGTAATTAGACAATAAGAAATTTTTTGTGCAATCACTGTAGCGTCTTGCTAAAATCAAAGTAAACTGATGTTAACATTAGTCATTTGTGGTCCAGAGAAAATTTGTAAAGAAGATGTATGATGAACGCCCCTTCACATTTTCCTCACAGCTTCTTTTTCAAAGTTTTTCTTAGCTACGCAGGAGTTTTTGTTGGCTGCAGAATTCACCCAAAAAATTTGACAAGGCCAATTTCGTCTTTCCATCAAGGTTCGGACGTCCTCTTCTAACATAATTTTAATAGTTATTTTTCTATAGAATTTTTTTTTCAAAAGAAACGCTTTCGATAAAAATATTTTTCTGTAAAAAAATTTTCTAAAAAATTTTTGATAAAAAAATTTTGATAAAAAAATTTTCTATCGAAAAATTTTTCTATAACAAAAATTTCTTTAGGAAAATTTTAAATAAAAAAAGATAAAAAAATCCCAACAAAAGTTTTTCTGCATAAAATTTTTCTATAAAATTTTTTTCTAAGAAAAAAATTTCTGTAAAAATTTTTCTGTAGAAAAATTTTCTAAAAAATGTTTGATAAATAAATTTCCTATAAAGTTTTCTATATCCAAATTTTTTGAGAAAAATTTTTCATAAAAAATTTTCTATAGAAAAATTTTTGGTAAAAAAATTTTTGATAACAAAATTTTCTTAGAAAAATTTTTGAGAAAATATTTTCTTAGAAAAATTTTTGAGAAAAAAATTTTCTATAGAAAAATGTTTGATAAAAAAATTTTTCATAGAAAAATTTTTGATAAAAAAATTTTGGATAGCAAAATTGTTGATAAAAAAATTTTCTATAGAAAAATTTTTGATAAAAAAATTTTCTATAGAGACACATTTTGATAAAATAATTTTCTACAGAAAAATGTTTGATAAAAAAAATTTTCTATAGAAAATTTCTATTAAAATATTTTTCTATAGAAAACTAATTTCTATAGAAAAATTTTCTATAGAAAAATAATTTCTATAGAACAGTTTCCTGAAAAATTTAGGATAAAAAATTTCTATAGGAAAAATTTGAATAAAAAAAAATTTACCACAAAATTTTTTCTACAGAAAATTTTTCTATAATTTTTTTTTTTCTAAAGAAAATTTTTCTATAAATTTTTTTTTTCTAAACAAAAATTTTCTAAAAAATTTTTGATAAACAAATTTCCTATAAAATTTTTTATATCCAAAATTTTTGAGAAAAATTTGTTTATAGAAAATTTTGTTATTAACAATTTTTTTATAGAAATTTTTATTATCAAAAATTTTTGTTAAAAAATATTTCCTATAAAAAATTTTTTTATAGAAATTTTGTTTTTCAAAAATTTTTTTAAGTTTTTTTTTTATCAAATATTTGCTTGTAAAAAATTTTTTTATCAAAAATTTTTCTATAGAAAATTTTTTTTTAAGAAAATTTTTCTAAAGAATTGTTTTATCACAAATTTTTCTATAGAAAATTTTTTTTATCAAAAATTTTTCTATAGAAAATTTTTTTCATCAAAAATTTTTCTATAGAAAATTTATTTATCAATTTTTTTTTTGTGAAAGAAAAATTTTAATATATAAAATTTTTTCTCAAAAATTTTTAGAAAATTTTTATGCAGTAAAATGTTTCTATTAAAGTTTCTTTTCTATAGAAATATATTCTTATTTAAATTTTTTATGGAAAATTTTTCTTGAAAAAATTGAAAAATATTTGTTATATTTTTTCCAACCAAAATTTTTTTTGGTTTTGTTAAAAAACTATTTATTACAAAAATAATTAATTGTAATAAGTTATTATCTTAGTGCAGTACAATAAAGTTAAACTTTTTAATTAAATGTTTAATATCCCTTAATTTTTTAAAAACCCCTTTTTTTAAAACATATTTTTATTGAAAAATTTTCCAAAGAGAAAAATTTTTATCAAAAATTTTTATATTAAAAAATGTTTATAGCGAAAAGTCTAAAAAAAATATTTTTTTATCTTAAAAATAAGAAATTGCTTAAACTAGAATTTATTTCTGTTTCAAATGTACAAATATAGTGTCGTGGCAACAATGTTCGAGATTATATTTCTTTGTTCTCTCGAACCATATATTT